>JAWWMW010000120.1:9832-21627 GCA_035048345.1 Echeveria elegans | reverse complement strand
TTAGAAGGTACATCTATGGTTATGATCTCTTTATACTTTTTATATTTAGACATTTTTTTACCTGATCTCTACCCATGATGTATTGTTAATATTTGGCTTTGAACAAGAACAATAAATTTAACAACTGTTTTAGGAAAAGTGTATAGCTACAATATCATAAATAAGTGGGTTTATTATTGGAAGTCATCTGTAAAATATGAATATTTCCGATAGTCACCATAAAATGTGTTATTACCAATAACCACACATTAAAATATTTTTTTAACAATATACATCCATATAAAAATAATCAGTTCAATAAACACCCACCCATTGGAAAATAATTCATAAAAAATAACAAATCAAAAATAAAATAAAAAATATTCAAAACTTCAGAAAACAAATATAAAAAGCCACCCATTTAGTTTCATATTTAACAAAAAATTATGCCTTAAGAATATTTTGTATACATTTAATTTGATATTTCAAAATTTTACTAAATTTTAGCACAATTTATCAAAAATATAAAAAAAATTGTTTAATAGTTTTCAATTATTGTTTTGAATGTCCTTGAATTTTAACATAATTTTAAAATTTGTTTTTGTTATTTTTTATTAAATAAATTGTCGATGAGTGGGCGTATATTGATAAAAAATATTTTAATTGATGTCTATGGATAATATTACATTTTAGGAGTGGCGTACCTAAAATAATGGAAATTTTCCAATTTTGCCCCAATTCCAAGTTTTAGTTCTAATTTTGCCCCACTTATACAAAAAGTTCCAATTTTGCCCCATTTTTTCCTAATTATGCCTAATCATGCCAAGTCATCAACTAAACCTAATAAACATGCATACATGGCGCCGATGTGGCGCCTACATGGCACCACCACCAAAATTAATGTTCATGTGGCATTAATCATGTCTACGTGGCGCCTACATGACATTAAAAATTAACATTAAAAATTAAAAATTTAAAAATTTAAAATCAAAAATTTAAAATCAAAATTTTAAAAATAATTTTTGGTTTTTGATTATTTATTTTTGATTTTTGATTTTTGATTTTCTATTTTTAATTTTTGATTGTTCATAAATTTTTGATTTTTGGTTCGAATAGCATCGATCAAATACTATTCGAAACACAACGTATAATAATCTAAACCAATCAAGTTTCATCCTTAGGGAAACTATTATAAATAATCTTTTGGGATTGCCATAATTATGAGCTCTGTAATGTGTAAATTGGAATTGTCGGAGTAAACTGGAAAATTTTTTAATTTAAAATTTAAAATTTTGATTTTTGATTTTTGATTGTTTATTTTTTAAAATAAATAATCAAAAATAAACAATCAAAAATAAAAAAATATTTTAAAATTTTTGATTTTAAAATTTTGATTTTAATTTAATTTTTTTTAATTTTAATGTTAATTTTTAATGCCACGTAGACATGATTAATGCCACATAAACATCAATTTTGGTGGTGGTGCCATGTAGGCACCACATGGGCGCCACGTATGCATATTTATTAGGTTTAATTGATGACTTGGCATGATTAGACATAATTAGAAAAAAATGGAACAAAATTGAAACTTTTTTTTATAAGTGGGACAAAACTGAAACTAAAATTTGTAAGCAGGGCAAAATTGGAAAATCTCCAAAATTAACCCTAAATACATTGCCCATCATCCACACAATAAAACAGATGTAAACTGCAATATATCAGGCATATCTAAAATTTGTTGACAAAGCAGGGAGAATGGAGGGAAAGAGAGTAGAGTAGTCAACCAATTTCATCGCTATGCACCAGCCTCATAAAACACATAGTTTGCACAGAGTTGACAACAAACTCAGAACACGATCTCAAACGGGCTGATTGATGCTCAGCTGATGCCATTTCCAGCAGAACAACCCGGCCACACAGTAGGCAGTAGCAACTGTAACCTGGCCACTCTATCAATAGAGAGCTCACCAGCTAGCCAGATGAGGTCTTTAAGATGGGACTTTCAGTTCCGAATCTTGTTCTACCTTGTTTAAGCATCAGCATCGTAACGCAACCAGTTGTCCCCGCCTAAGCCAATATTGGTGTTGTGTCCAAGGACGAAACAATAACAACTAACCTGCAACCGAGAGTGCAGAATCCTAAAGCTCAACATTGCACTCAGAAAGCCACTCCAGACCAATACTCACTGCTACAGACAAAGACATTACATTCAAACAACATTCAAATAGATCAAAAATACAATTACGGCCGAATTCTCACTCCCAAAACATTATCTCATCAACTCGACACTAGCGCAAAAGACCAAACCACAAACCACTGGTTCCCATTCGAAACATCAGAAACACGCATCAGCCACAAACACACTCCACAATGTTATCCATACGATGCTATGAATAACCTCAAATTACTATTTTGAACGGCTCCATCATCCGACCAAATTTCATAGGCACACCTCAGTATATCAAACTAAACAAAAACAACATAAAGAGCAGCAGCAGGGTCAAACGACATCAGCTTACACTCAAAACGACATGAACGATACAGTGGACAAGCTGGTCATCTTCCTCGCCAAGCGCGATGGCATCGACAAGCTCGTCAAAACTTTTCAATACGTCTCCAAACTCCTCCACTACCGTCTCGAGTCATCAAACCCCGAAGCAGCGACTCGCGCCAAAAATTGCGAAATCGCCTCAGGACTCAGCCGAAAGGCCTTCCGCACAGGTCGATTCCTCACCGGCTTCAACTCTTTAAGACGAAATCCCGGCGAGACTCCGATTTTCAGGATATTGTCTCTTCTAGCGAACTCCGGCGAAATGGTTTACTTCTTCTTCGACCACTTCTTATGGCTAGCGAGGATCGGAGTGATCGATCCGAACCTGGCGCGGAGGATGAGCTTCGTGTCGGCATTCGGCGAGTCGTTCGGATACGTTTTCTTCATCATCGCAGATGCCATTATGATCCGCCGAGGGTTGCAGATGTTGAAGACGGACGAAACGACGACGTTGAATGATAATAGTGAAGAAGAAAAGAAGGTGATGGTGGAGAGGATTCGAGCGGATCGGGTCATGAGGATGATGGCGGTAGCGGCGAATGTGGCGGATCTGATAATCGGGTTGGCAGATATCGAACCGAACCCGTTTTGTAACCACGCGGTCACGCTCGGGATTAGTGGACTTGTATCGGCTTGGGCCGGATGGTATAGGAATTGGCCCACATAAAATAATTTCACTTCTGTGAAACTGTATACTGAAATATTTTGATTTTTAATGAAAAACTGCACATTTCTATACTAATTTTTTTATTATCTCTATTCTTAATTCCTAAAATGAATTTTTATTGTTTGTGGGAAACTCATGAAATATATTGCACATTTCGAACTTTCGAACACATAAATGTTTTTTGACGACACTATTACCTTCCAATATTATGAAAATTTGTAGAGAATTTCACAATAGCCAGCTGTTAGGAATAACATCTTCACGCACGCGAAAATATTCACCGCCAAACACCAGCGACTCCAACTGCTTGAATTTCGAATCACTAAAAGGAAGTGTTGAAACTTAATTAACCATGAACTGCGGCATAGTTATTAACCAAAGCCAATGCATTACTAGTAAGATGAACAAGCTTCAATATATTTCCTCGGACTGCTGTCTTCACATTGCCATTCATCACTTTACCTGAAAATCCATCTGTACAAGTGTCCTCGTATGTAAGTGCTGCACTCACCCATGTTTGTACATCGCTTATCATCAACCTAAATTCACTTTCTCGAAATGAATCCATCTCACCGAGTGATTTCTGAATTTGTGCAATAGATTCTGCCATTTCTTCGATGCAATCCTTCATGGCTCCAATTTCCATGGGTTTTAGTCCGGGAGTGTTTGACAGCCTGAGAATAGACGATGAGGTTGTCTTTGCAGTAAAGAGTGTTACTGAAAGAGCAGTGTGGGCTAAAATTTTGTGATTCTTCTGGATGGCATACGCATGGACGGATAAGGAAGTGTAGCATAGTGCTGGGTAGCTCGTCGTAGCGCATGATGTTCTGATGAACTCTGTGCTCTTGGCACTGCTTGGTGCTGCCAAGCATGATCTGCTAATGATGGAAAGAAACAACACAATCAGAAAATGTGCGAGGGAGCTTCTAAAAAATGAACCCATTTTGTTTGGAACTTTTTGCTTCAGATGTTGTCTTATTCGATCTTTTTACTGAAATCTTAGGTTATGCATGTTCTTTATATAGGCAAAGGAAGCACCAATTCACGCAGGCCGCAGCCATAACCACATTGAATCAAGTTGAAGATAAACAAGTTGCATGTCGGCCCAGGTCCTTTGCTAAATTAATTTTAGATAAGAATAGCTTGATATGATGTCTACAAGACTAGTGGCCATGGTTGGAATGACAATAATTATAATTTGTAATAAGGTCCCCCATTGGCTGGCTGATTTGAGTTGATGAACATGTTTTAAGATATTATAGTTTGAGTTACCCTGCCCTGATGCCGTGTAAAGTTTTCGACATTTGTACTGGTTACATGATATTGATAAGCCACCAAATTTCCCCATGTATCAGCCATTATCAGTACCCTTTTTTTATGTTTTGATTTTCGGTAATGAAATTTTGATTTTCCAAATTTACTGTGAATTATGAATTTATGCTGTATGGAGGGACCAAATCTACGAGTAATGATTTTAGATGACTTTGGAAACCAGGTGGAAACTCACATATCTTGCTAAATATCTACAACATGATTGCAGGAGCTCACTTTAAAGAATCGGATTCCCCAAATGAAGATCAAGTTGTATTTTGGTATGTATCCTTTCAGGGGGTCTCTAACTTAAATGCTTTCTTGTCGTGTTCGTCTCCCCTGGATTATCTCATCTAAATTCAGTAGATCAACTATCATACAAGATAGATATTTTTGATATTCAAGTAAAGAAAACAAATGTGAAATTTGTGTTTAGTAACATATACACCATTTTTTGAAGAAAGTATCTGATTCTGATAATGCTGTTTGTTAGATTAATGCATTAGAGGTAGCATGAAGTAGAGGTGTCAAAATAATCCGATTAGCTAAATGGATTAGTAAAATTCATTAAGAATTTGTTAAATGGATTAGTGAAATCTATTTATGTGTAATTGATATGTAAATGGATTCATGAAATTCGTTGGACTAAATGGATTTAAACAACCATTTAGGATATTTTAAACTGATCTGTTTTATTAAATGATCCAATCCATTTAATCTGTTTACACTAAATGGTCTAAATGTTTGACTATTAACTGCAGAGTGCGGACGTGTGAGGTAGTTTTACTACGGATTATTTTTTAGGTGAAGTGCCACTGATTGAAAGGGGTGGTGTGGTAGCCTGTCGGTTACACTCTTGGTTAGTTATCAAGAGCGCTTGAGTTCGAATCGTACTGAACGCATATCCTTTTGAGTGTTGTCCAATCCTTGACGATATAGAAATAGTTTAAAAAAAGTGCAACTGATTCAGTTATTCTCGTACTCGTACATAGCCTGCTGAAACTGAAAGGGTAATTGCGCACATCACTTTGTGGTTTTTACATGTACATCTGATGTCAGTTTGGAGATCCAAAACAACTTGTTCTATATCTACAACTACAATACTCATGTGAATGAGGGAGATGCATGATCTCTTCCTCTAGACTTGTATTCATATCATGATCATACGAGTTTTCTACACCGATAATTTTACTAACTGAAGCACATGTTAGGAGAGCGATGTTTGCATACTTTTTCAGATGAGATGATTTTATGGAAATGTTACAAAGTATATTGTCGAAAATCGAAATCAACATAACATTTTGAACTGGCATACTCTATGCTAGCTTTTGTTTCTATATTTAGTTCACAAAAATCTAGATAAACGGTATATGTTAGGTTAAAAACTTATCATATCCAACTTTCCAAATGATGTGGGACAACTAAAATTGTCACATTGTAGCGGCTTTCTCCTGCAAGACAATGGTCACGTAACATGTAGCATTTATTTAGCAAGAATTGCAATGCACACAAAGACAACGTCCTCAAAGCAATGAGTTGAGGACTTGTTTCCATCATTTTGACCAAGACTTATCCAGCTTTAAGCAATGAGTTGAGGACTCCTACACGTAACATGTAGCTTTAAGCTTGTACTTTGCAGGATTCACCAAGTCTTGTTTCCATCATTTTGACAATCATCAATAAAGAAAACCCTATATTTCACAACACATTCATCATCTCGTTGTATATATATTGCACTAAAAACTCGCGAGGTTCAGGTACTGCGGTTTTTAGGGAGGTTGAAATGGATGACATGTCTTATGCATTCAGGGAGGTAAAGGAGTTTTACTATCGATATTTATGATTGCGAGGGAAAAGAACCCAGCAGCAACCATGACGTAGAAGTATCTAAGAGACATTACTCTGATCAGTTTCATCATTGCACGAATGGATTCATCTGAAAATACTCTCACATGGTTCTTCTACATGATATGCAAACGCATGCATCCTGGGGTTCATTAGCAGGTTGTGACTGACGTGTGTGAAGCTACCAAGTCGGCAAGAGTAATGTGATAAAAGCATTGGACTAAATGCATTGTCTTCACGCTGCAGCGACAGAAACTATGCAGCTATATCATGCAGTCCCTCTGGTAACTAGAGTACAGAAAATATAAGGAAGAAAAATGCGAGGTTATTGTCATTTTTTTCATGGGTTATCTATCAAGTGCAAATAAATGCTAACATTAGCTTCTTGCATATTTTTTTGAAAGATGCAAAAACTGCGCAAGGAGAGAATATCCTTCCTGATGGACTAGTAATAAGAAATGGGTAAGTTCTGCACTGCATTGCATACTAAGGGAGGATGTAGTATTTATTGGGAGTGTATGCTGAGGAGTTTCGTCGAAGAGCTGGATGGAAAATGGCATCTTCGTCCTCCGGAAAGCTCTCACTGCCTGACTGCCTTTTCAGGTTTGGGTGTACTCTCAAACTGTCTTCTCAGTCATTTTGTTCAAGCTTTATTTGAATTCTGTTTTTGTTCTCGAGACTAGTTTTCAGGCAAGGCTTCAAATTTGAGTAGACAGAGAATGACTTTCAGGGAAATGAAGATCTTAGCAACAGTGCTTCTGAACTTTTTCGAATTCGAACTCGCCAGTGAGACTAAATCAGGTAGTGTATCGACACCCCGACCACAGCTGATACCATTTCCAGCCAGTGAGGGCTCATTATGATGCTTGAAGCAACATAGTAGTATCATGTAAAGGCTGAGACACCGGCCACCGGCCAGGGCCACCGTCAGCTTGGTATACGTAATATATGAATTAGTATCCGAAACAACAAAGTTTATTTAATGAAACTGCGTAAAACATCTGTCCAATTAATTACAATGCTGAATTATTTGCGAGATCATATGTTTTTATAACATGACCTCAGTTCATAAAAAGTCTTAGATCAGTTCCCTAGGTCTGCATTCCAATAAGGATCAAAATGCAACCCTATAGAAGAGATTAAAGGCACCCCTTTAGAATCTAAAATCTTAATCTTCACACTTGACGCCTTCAACACACCAGTTTCAAGCCTATGAAGCCTCTTGTACCCTACAGTAGTCCCTCTCACAACCCTCTTCCCATCTACATAAATCTCATGTCTTTTAATCCTCTGCCCTAGCCCTATTGCTTCTTGGATTCTAACCACATTGAACATCAGTCCTCCTCCATCTTTGTCCCTCATCTCAATCCAGTGATGCTGTTTCTTGCCAGCCTTGTTGTCCTCTTCCGGTGCCCAATATGTCCATAAGTTGTCATCATCCACCACATTTTCTTGCCCAAATCCACCACCCTTTCCCCCTTTCTGACTGCTCACTTTGATGTTACATTGTGTTGCTATGTTGGTTGCGAAAATGGCGTCGATGGTCGTTCTGAATTCGACCAGCCTTTCAATGTCAGTCTCGGACACTAGCCCGGTCGTGTTGGGTGGGACGTTGAGTAGCATTACGCAGTTTCTTCCAACTGAATTGTAGTATATTTCTAGTAGTTCATTTAGGCTCTTAGGCGACTCTTCTTTGTGCCAAAACCATCCACTTCGGATAGATACATCGCATTCCGCTGGCACCCAGTCTGTCCCCTTTGGATCACCCGTTTGCAAGTATCTGCACCATCGCAATAAGTGTCCGTCATGACTTCGCGATAAATGTTGATCATTACAAGACAGCTAGTAAACTTACTGAACGATGCTTTCGTTGCCAATCGAAAGAGAACTCTGGTTAATACTAGACCAGCAAGTCGTGCCGGAGAAGCCCTTCTCGTCTCCAACCCATCGGATGCCCGGTCCGGCATCGGAGAAAATATTGATTGAGCCTTGCAACTCTTTCACCATCCCAAACCAATCCTCAAAATAGTATGTCATGTTCTTTCCATTGGCCCCTTTTGCTCCATCAAACCATATCTCCTTCACACTCCCATACCTAATGAAATCACATTCAAAAACACTCTTTTAGTTCCAAGAAGTCGTTCCAACATTTGAAGTCGATCATTCACGTACAATCCTCACATCTCAGGTCCGACCAGCTATAACGGACAGATGCAGAAATCAGAAAAAAAAGATCTATGAATGGATTTAAAACAGAGCTCTCTGTTTTTTGTTCTGTTTTTCTTTTACCTTGTGAGAAGTTCTTGCAACTGAGCCAAGTAGTACTCATTATACTCCAAATCCCGGCCATATCTTGAATCATGCCTGTCCCAAGGAGACAAATACAAGCCAATATCCATTCCACGAGCTTTGGACGCGGACGCAAATTCCTTAACAACATCCCCGCGTCCATCCCTCCAAGAACTCGACTTGACTGAATGCTCCGTATACTTGGATGGCCACAAGCAAAACCCGTCATGGTGTTTCGCAGTGAGTATCATTAAAGATACTCCTGCCTTCAACCCGACTTCGATCCATTGACTAGCATTGAATCCAGTCGGGTTGAAAACTGACGGCTCTTCAAGACCCGTCCCCCATTCGGAATTGGAGAAAGTATTGACTCCGAAATGAAGGAACATTATAAGTTCCCTTTGTTGCCATTGGAGTTGGGATGAGGTTGGGAGTGGTAGGATTGGCAATGGTGGTGGTATTGCAAGCTTTGAGTATGCAAGATTTAATGATAAGAATGTTGCTAAAGCGAAGGATAAGAGAACAACATGTTCATAAGCCATCTAAAAGATTGGGTGTGTATGTCTTTGTTTTTCCAATGTGGTTGGGTTCTTGTCACCATTGCCCACTTCATATAATTTTGCCACCATCAAAAAGTGCCAAAGAAAATGGTGGCACTCACGAGACTCCCTAGTTGCTTACATGAGGTTTTGCATATATACTACTCTCACTATCCTCTTTTGTTCTTTCGGTTTTCATTTTGAACGCCTCATTTTGTTCTTCATGTTTCCTTTTATAGTATTTATTTCTCATCTTTCTCTCTCTCAATACACTCTCTTTCTAACTTTATTACTATTCATTTTTCTACTTTTACATTATTCTTTCAATCACATAATTATTTTTTCTCTCAATACACTATCTTTGTTACTTTATTATTATTCATTTTTCTACTTTTACATTATTTTTTTATTTATAGAATCATTTTTCTTTCAATTTACTCTCTTGCATACTTTATTACTATTTATTTTTCTACTTTTACGTTATTTACTCACTCACACAGTCATTACAATCTTAATAGTTATGTCAAACCACTAAATATAGAGAACATTTCAGGACTGAGGGAATAAATAACTTTTCTTCACAATTGTAGTGTAGCATTCCTATTTCATGTCCTCTTTTTTCAAATGTTAAACTGTACCCTGTCTTCAGTTCATAATATGTACTGTATAAAAACTCACGTGCTGCACCTAGATATGATTTTGTCATCAAATGAGACCATGGAAATTTGAAGGGCACAAACACAAGAGTCAAGAAAAACTGATCAGTTTAAAATAGTTGGCAGTGGAGCTTATTGCAAAAATTAATCATGGTCTACCGGGGCTACAAGAAAGGAAGGGTTCAACTGAGAAGTGAGATGTGCCAACGGGGGAAAATCTGATTAAGCGCAATGTTTTGGGTAATCAGAGTTGTGCATTTTGTGGCTGTAAATATGAAACAGATACCGATGTTTTTACGTTATGTTGGTGGTCGAAAGCTGTGTTAAACAACCTTAGTATTGATCTTATCCATCCCCAGGAAGCATATGTTTGTATGGCAGATTGGGTCTTTGATATGTTTAGAAGGAATTCGATAAGTCGGTTTGGTCTCCTTATTACTGCCTTGTGGTTTATTTGGCACTGCCGTAACAAAACTCGTGTAGGAGAGATTTTAAGGGGTCCTCATACTTTGGTTCGGAAGATATTCAGCCTTTATAATAACTTTACTGAACCAGCTAGTTTGAGAAATGTATTTGACCAGGTCCCTCTTCTTCGATGGGAAAAACCACCGGAAAACTTCTGTAAGATTAATAGTGATGCATCCTTTTCAGAAGAAAATGGTATGGCGGCTTTAACGGCTGTCTGTCGGAATTCTAATGGTACAGTAATTGGGATATTTTCGGATGTGGTAGATCAATGCTTCTCGGCTACGGTGGCGGAACTTCTGGGACTCCAATTAGCTTTTAAGCTAGCCATTTCAAAAGGCTTGGACCGAGTTATCTTTGAAACTAACTCGATATCGGCAACTCAGCTTCTGTATGGATCTCATCAAACATTTTCGGATTGTGGTATCATTAGTTCAAATTGTTGGTCTCTGTTGGCTCGTATGAAGTGTTGGAAATTGCGTGTCGTTCGTCGTGAGGCAAATGCTCTGGCCGATTGCGTTGCTGCTTCGGTAGCGTCTTCCCGGCTGATCTGGCAGCGTTTGGATGCTTGTCCTTGGCTTGTTAAGGATAGGAATCTCTTGCTTTGCTAGTTTTGTCTGTCTTTTATTATATATCAAAAAAAAAACTGAGAAGTGAGATGTATAATTATTTGTTGGACAGTAATACATCACCTCAATTTACTCTGACAAAATTGATGAACTTTAAATGAAGATAAGCATCTAAAAATCTCAACGACCCCATGTTTCACTACAAATTTTGAGTTTTTTCCTTTGGGCGAAAATCAACGAAACATTAACGGAAATCTTTTTGATACTCAGTGGCGGATTCAGAAACTTTTTTCACTGTGGTCAAAAAAAATTGTTCGGATAAGCAATAGATTAAATATTGTTCGACTATCAAATTTAGATTATTTGAAATGATTTTGCTTCATTTTATTTGGAATAAGTTATTTAATGTACACTAAATTGATAAATCATAAATCATTGATACTCATATGGACAGAAAAACGGACATTGGAAGCGAAAGACAGCGGAATGTCAACTCGCTGTATTTGGATTGATTTGACTAGTCAACGATATCAATCAAAATTAATGCAAATACAACGAAAATTTTCTATTATGCTTCAAGTGACTTTCCGTTCGATTATTTCGGTATTTTTCCGTTGCTTGTTTACGGTGACATTTCTGATGCTCAATAATTATGATTTAATTCATTTGCATTTATGTTTATTAATATAAGTTTTGGATATTTTTTAAATATAATTGATATATTAGTTTTGGATATTTTTTAAATATAATTGATAAATCAAATATTAAGAAAGACATATGACATATTTTTTTAAATATTCAGTTTATTTTTTGTGCTTAATTTTGGTTTTATAATTCGTTATCACTCGATCAAAACTCAGTTGCTACTTGATTGTCATTCAAATTGGATCTTTGCTGATTTTGGTGAGTTGATCTTTTTGTGAT
>JAWWMW010000119.1:334597-344740 GCA_035048345.1 Echeveria elegans | reverse complement strand
AGCAAGCTATTAATGATTAATGTAAATACTGTGTTTCCATATTTGTCCTTTTTTAAATTTAAATATCATTTAATATTGTGATTTAATCTGGAACGTAGGATGAATCAATTGAATGATCCAGATCTTTTAATACTTTCTATAGTAAATAGGCTTTTTTATTTGATCCACTCCCAAAAATATAATATCCACAAGAGATAGACAGAAAAGAATTACATAAAAAATAGAAAAAGAAAGAATCTATCATAATAGAACACAGGCGTCATGCTTCATTATTTCAAAGAATGATTTAATGAATGAATTTCACAGTTGAACTCTTTGTTACTCATTCAAAATCCATCAAACTTTGTCATACAATATGTCCAACGTTAACATTGTTTTTGTCCCTAATTTCAGTAATTTGAGGAGTAATATTTATGAATATTAGATAGTAGTCCTTGAATAATGGTGTAATGTTCATGATTACTTTGACTTTAGATTCAGGTATTGTCTTCTTCGTAGTTTCTTGATCTAGTGGAGAAAAGGATAGACACGACACACAACTGATCGGCATTTCATCTTTATGTTTGTTTGATTCGTTCGTTTTCAATTCTTATTGGATCAAGTTGAGTTCGACATTTCGTCTATTTGTTTGTTTGATTCATTTGTCGATTTCAAAGTTTAATGGATCAAATTGAGTTCGAGGAGATTAGGAAAGGAACATATCTTCAAATTTGTTTCATGGGCAGAATTTCTGGGGATCATTTGAATTGATATTTTTGTACTTCTCCGATGTGCTACTTATGTTGTATTTTTTAGCTTTAGGTTAGTAGTTTCAATTATTTTTGATAAAGTCATTCAATCAATGGATTCTGATCTGGTGTTTCGCTGTCACTCGCAACACCATAACTTCGCACCCACTTTCGGCATCCTTTGAGTCCGAATCTGATTTTGACGTAAACTAAAGAATTGTATATCTTTGAATCAGCTTTCCAACGATATATAGAACGTTTTCAACGGACAAGTAATGTGTTCACAATAAGTCTCATAAGCAGCAAAGGTCAAATCTGTTTTGTTCAGTGTTGTTTGAAACTGAACCGTAACTTCGCACCCGTTTTCGGAATCCTTCAGCTCAGAATCTGATTTCGATGTAAACTAGAGAATTGTAGCTCTTTGTTCAGTATCCAATCCATTTAAATCCGTTTACACTAAATGGATTAAATGATCTAGACCATTTTAAATCCAATCCGTTTAAAATCCATCCATAATGTACCAAATTCATCCATTTTGCCACCTCTAATAGCAAAGTACTCTCAAGTGTGCACAAATTAAAATCAACTAAGTGAAGAATATAATTCAAGAATGAAACTGTCACCAGATGCATTTGCATGACTTGTATAGTTTGAATTATTTGGGAATTAACGACAGTTTCAACCCCACCCTGTGTAATTTTCATGCATTTGCTTTAAATAATCTAAAGCAATGGCTCTTAGTACGATCTAATGACACCAAATATTTTGATAATGCTTGCGTCCAATTCAACAAAATCAGCCCACATGAATCGAGAAACAGCCATTTTAGAGTATTGGGATATGCATTACATTACTTTTCTCTTAACACATACAAGATCATCTTTTCTAGGTTCACAAAGAAACACCAAATAAGTTCCCATCAATTAGTCAACAACTATTACAAACTCAAAATGATCACTAAACTGCCGGTTAGTCAGGCACTAGGAAAGACAGCCTTCAGAGTTCACTTGGTGTACTGAAATTAGTCGTCAGCCGCTCCCACTTGGTCCCAGACCCATACATGCCTAAAAACCACGAGGCACAAGCTCATCTAAGCGGGAAGCTAAACAATCAAATGCTACAACCATGTTGCAGAAACTTGTTCTTATACTCTCCTACGATACGTCAGAACAATCTCTTTGTATATTTACTTTGACTGACATTGACCAAGTGCAAGATTGAGCTCTTGGGATAACTTTGCAACTAGTCCTCCTCTCCTAAACAATTGCAAACATTCACGAGAAAAAAAGATAAATCGCCAACTTACGACAAAAACAGAACAGATAAGTTATATAAGCTAAACGATCAAGTGACTACGGCGAAGATGTATTATACCTGATAAAACTAGGAAGGTCCCGCTTAACTTTTTCAAGTTCAACAAAGCAGAGGTTGCAGCGCTCCAGCCTAGCAGCACAATGCAAAAGTGAGAAGCCAAAATTTTAATCATATTCTTAGTAGCACTAGATGGCAACCAAATAGTCATAATGAAATGGTTATACTAATATGACATAAAATTCAACACACCTTTGCTCAGCTTCAATGTCAACACCAACCGGCGATGAAGCTGAAACAGCTGAATATATTAGCGAGCCAAATACTCTGACCAGTTTCAGGAGCATTTCAGCAGATAAACCTAGATGCCTGAGGATAAGTTGTATCAGACTTCAGTGCATCGACAAATATGGATTCTGAAGCTCAAACAACCATCTTGTAAAGAAATTAAACAATGGTCTTACGATGCTAAAAGCAACTTAATGATTAGTTTGGAGTACAGACGTGCCTAATCAATGGATAGTAGCCTCAAGTCACTTAAATTCATAAAACCTATTAAAAGTAAAATTATGATTCTGCATTTCATGAACCCATCCCCATACGACAAGCAGTTCAAGACAAAAAAAATATAGGATATGAGATATACCTATCCAAGTTGCTTTCAAGTAAGCTGGTTAGAAGCGGTAACAGCAACGTGCATATGTCCAATGTCACATTATCAAACTTCTCAATAAGTATGCTGATTACATCAGCAATAACCTATATATATAGCAGGCAAAATAATCAGATATAATGATTCATGATACATAAAAGTTGGTGCAACCAAATGCGTGGCATAAGGGATCTTACAGCATGATCTGCCATTTTATCCATTGCACTGATAGCTCCCTCCACATCATTCATCTGCCAGTGTCTTCGAACGACCTGTATGTTCAGAAAAATGTCACTAATTATGTCTATGAACACTTACAAAGAAATACACAATTCCAAAGCTTAATTTCTTAAAGGTTATGGATTTACCTGTAACTTGGATAAGCGGGATTGCATCATTGTAGAGAAGTGACCATGTTTTTCAATTGCATAAGCAATGAGATCTTCATCAGTTGTTGCAACTATCTCTTTTTCTGAAACTGCCGCACGTGGTCTCTGTGTAAACTACGAAGTTTGAGATAACAAAAACAACGAGTATGAGTGAATCAAACTCAAAAAGGATTAGACAGTACAACTGGTGCCAAAACAATAGAGTCTGCTTGATACATGATTCAAGAGTATGCATGTACTCTAAACTCTAAAGTTCTACTTCGGTTATGTGGCATGAAGAAAAAAATGTTTACAAATCATTCTACTAACAAAGAAAATTTAATAGCACACTGTATGTAGAGTCACGGATAACCTACAGAAGCTACTGAAGGAATGTATTTAAGAACATTTATCTTACCATGCGCCTGGGGAGCACGTTCAATGAATTACTTGTGGATGTGGTTGGCCCTTCTAAGGAGGGAGATGTGTCACGTCTCTCCCAATTTGAAGCAAGTGGTCGCATCCGCCCTATACACCACATTTTTAAGGTCAGACTTGCTAGAGTACATTCAAAAACGAGTAACAACCATCAAGTAAGCAAGTACATAACAAACCTCGTCTTGGAAGCTCAATTGAAATCCCATCGCCTTTTTTCATCCGAGCATCATATAAACAATAATGGGAAATGAACCGCAATGAGACTTCGTATTACAGCCCGCATTGACACATGATACTTAAACAATACTGAATCTTAAAGAATCATATTAAACTATAAAGCCATAGGTACCCCCACAACACTAAACTTCGAGATTTTCTCAAAAAATATAAATGTTCTTGCATAGAAAACCTAATGACAAAAAAATATATATACTTGAAAAAAACTGTTGAAAGAGAAACGTACAATTTTCAAATTGAGCTGGTGGCCCCGACATTGATGGAGCATCCTGCCTATAGCCATTGAATCTATCATCTTTCGAGTTTCTTTCAGAGACAAAAGTCGCAGAACTCTTGACTGTAGTCAACATATTTCTTTCTGCCACTGTACGAACTTCAGACGACATATTACAATCATTCTCAGCCTGTGATTGGGTTGAGACTTTTTCATATCTATCGATATGATGCCTAGGGAATTCTGTCGTTCTGGGTTGACATGGCGCATTTTTCTCCAGAGCAATTTCTTTTCTGTTCTCCAAAGCCTGCTCAGACCTTGAATTACTTCTGGGAACTATGGCAGGAACTACATCTGACTTGTTAAATAAGATAGCACTAATGGACTCTTTTCTGGTCTCCAATGACTGTTCGGACCTCGAATTATTTCTCGGAACCATCACTGGTACTACGTCTGTCTTGTTAAACAAAACAGCACTAGTAGATTCTTTTTTGAGCTCTGACGCCTGTTCGGATCTCATGTTTTTTCTAGGAACTATCACAGGTACAACATCTGATTTGTTAAACAACATAGCACTTGCAGAAGCTGGTTTCACGGAGTTCCTTTTTTGAGCGGTAGGACCAGAAACAGTATTTGAAGCAGCTGCATTGATCTTCGCACTTGTGCTTGTAGTGGGTCGTTGAGGAGTGCTAGGTAAGCTTCCTGCAGCTGCTTCCAAAAATTGCTAAACAGGATCAGATATCACCGCAAAAAAAATTACCATGTAAAAAAATGGTGGAAAATTGATCCAAACAGCGTTGAGCATTACGTGTGATAAGAGAGTTTCTAGTCATTCGGAAGTACTGCGGCAGCTATATTGATCAAATTTATGATGCAACGGAACGAATGAAACAAGTGAACAAATGAGTACATACAGGCCATTTGTTTAGTCTCCTTTACGGTAGGATCTGAGTTCTGGGAGACTGATAACCGCCCCAATGATTTTGTTTCCTTTACTAATGTGTTAGATTCTTTTGTACCAGAGAGCCTTCCCGAGCTAGGCTTAGTGCTATTTTCAGTTAGCACAGACGGATTTGAAATTGTACTTGATTTTGCTTCTTGACGGCCGTTGACTTTATTAGGATTGGCAACAGCATATGGCTCGATACGCTGCACACATTAAAACATAAGGTATTCCAGCCATATTAACAAATCATGTAAAGACATTGAGAGAATCTTATGGAGAAGATTTGTACCGAGAGGTCAACCACCCACACTCCAACGCAGCTTTGATTGTACGAGCAACCAAGAAGCTTTCCTTCATGAATATTAAGGTCTGACAATCTAGACCAACCCACATCCACTGAATCATGACACCTTATTGGTTCCCAAGAAAAAACCTGCAATAAGAAACCTCACGGATTAAATGCATATTAAAAATCGTTTCCCCAGGTTTGAAACAAGGCAATAATGTGACTGTTGTAAAACAAAATAAGATCATACAAAATGTAACTCAGATGATATACCTTCAAACTTTCGTGCAATCCACACAGCAAGGTCCTACCATCAGGGTTAAAAGTCATGCAGCGGACACCAGATGTCTAAACAAGTAATATTTGTGTTACTTACTGTTAATTTTATCAACGAGTAGAGTTGAAAACCAGCTACATATTGAATATTCATAATACCTCAGGTCCAGCTGAACCAATCAGCTCAAAGGTCTCAAGATCCCAAAACTTCACAGTCCTGTCAGACGATCCTGCATTATTATCAAAATGAGTTAAAATATTTTTCCAAGCTCAACTTATCCATTTTCGCTTAGCCAAATCTAACAAACAGGCTTTATGATCTGATGCCTAACGACATCAAAGCAAATCTTAACGTAGTTCTTAGATTATTTCATTAATGTGGGAGACTGAAAGCTACAGAAGATCCGAGCATCTAATTTGAATATTTATGAACCTCAAAATATTTGATACTGACAAGCAATAACACTTCATTGCTTCAATGCTGAATAATCCTGACATCGCACTTTTCGACGAAACATAATTTCAAGCATTTGTTCCAATATTTTTAAACGAGAAAAAATAATCTGGCAAGAAAATTGTGTGTTTACTGTTTCCTAGGCAGAAAAAGGAATTGCAAGACAAATGTGTGTTCTATTCATGCCATATACAGCTAAAGGCAATTCAGCTGAATATATTAGAAGAAAAGCTTGAGTTAATTTAACATGACATCAAGATATACAATCTTCATACATCACGTTTCCATTAAAACTCTTCAGATCAAATATTGAGATATTTCGTCTGTTGCCACCTCATAGCCTCATGCAAAACACATGGTTGATAAATACTATTATTACTTACAGTATAGTGAAAAGCTGTTTGCATGCACATCTATAACACTACAGACTAACCAAGAGATTGACTAGTAGTTTTTAGCCAATATGTCTAGCGAGTAGCACCGAAATCAAAATTAACTTTGGTGTGGGGTTTCCTTACAACCCAAGGAGGCTTCAAATTATTAAATTTTTATTCTAACCAGAAACCTTGTTTTTGTTATATCTCAATCTGTGGAAGCCTTCATGACTATAAACAACTTTGGTGCCTGTGCCTCCTTGACTCTTTCCTAAAGTCTATTTCTTTACGTGTCAAAAAGTTATGATGTGGATTTGTTTCTACCATCATATCATCCGACGACCTACCACCAAAAATTGCCACACCGGTCGTCCCTTAGATAACAGCACTGATGCCGATACAGCGTAATAGTATATATAAATACAAAACCATTTCCTTGTTTTTTGACATATAGACATTTAATGCAGGTTATTCATCCAAATTAACAAATACATTATAAGAGTTTTAAAATTCTTCAAACAAGTTATATACTGGTATACTAGCGAAAAGAAGAAACCATTAAGTACTATGCAACAATTGCATGCAAAGTCATACTCCCTCCATCCCATCTTATAGTCCCCATTTCCTTTTTGGACATCCCACAATATAGTCTCCATTTCCTTAAATGAAATGTTTTCTACTCTTTCATTTATCATCTCTCTCCAATCAATATATCTCCCACTCACTTTATCTCCTACTTTTGTCTCACATAGCATTTGTTCCTTAAATCCCGTGCCCAAACTCAATTAGAGATTATATTATGGGACGGAGTACATAATTGTAAAACTGACCATTAGGAAATGCAAAATAAAGCAATCAGACCTGTTGCGAGCAAAAACTCATGTGGATGGAAGTCTATGCATTGGATTTGGCCCTCGTGAGACTTGAATTCATGCAGCAGTTTTCCAGCAGTCAAATCCCACAACTGTAAGTTGAGCAATACATAGTGAGAAAGATACAAGAATAATAACATTGACCAACTGCAACAGAATAAACAGGATATGCAATCATTGAACATGTTCAGTAACATCTGTTAATAACATTTTCACCAATATGAAGCTGCAAAGCAAGTCATACTACGATAACGATATTGTATATGTTTTTCCTTACAATTTCTTGCATGTTGGGATGAATACTAAGGCCGTAAGACTTCAAAATGTCAGAAGACTCGGAATGGTCTACTCACCATAGAAAACAACAACTCAACATCAAAGTAACAATGCTACGTCAGATTAAGCAGTGTTTAATAACATATACAGCATACTGATTCCATAGGAAGTACATTTCCATGGAATTACAAGAACAACCTTGACAGTGTTATCTTCCCCGCCTGATACGACCCAACGTCCATCAGGAGTGAACCTGATTGCATTGACCCCACGCGTATGACCTTTGTAAGTATGAATGCATCCTTTTTTTCTGATGTCCCATATTTTAAGATTGGTATCTAGTGAGCCCGATGCAAAGAATTCTCCAAAGGGATGAAAGTCGACAGATACACAATTAGATCGATGACCAGTGAGTGTGCGGACAACTGCACATATGAAAGAACATATATAAGAAACTAATAAAGCTAAATGGAAATATTACAGAATTTTCCATTTCCGTACTCTTGGCCTCCTCAAGATCCCAGAGCTTGATTGTGCCACTCGCTGCCCCAGCGGCCACCAACACTTCAGTTGAGTCAAAACTAACAGAATCGATTCCACTTGTGTGACCAGTCAAACTCTGTGCATTTGAAAGTCATTAGGATAACAGCACAAAATCTTCATGCTATTTTTAAAGAGTGATTCTGCACAATCTAAACAATTACATAATTCACAAACAATTTGTATAAATTTGACTGCGCATGTTTCTGTTCCAAACTCATATTTATTACACTGAGTGAGGCATGTACATGTAGATGTAAATGCTTCAAATGTGCATAGACACCAACCAATTTCAGATGATGTCAGAAAAAGAAAGAAGATGCAACCTCTTCATAAATAAACTGAGCAAAGCCCCCATTTCGCAAAATGGAAACAAGACAACAATGGCAGTTGATGTAGCATACATCAGTGAGAACATCATCAAAGATATACACACGCTAGGGAGTACACACATACACATCACTTGAAAATGTGCATGCTCCACTCACATGGCAATATTTTGGAGGCGTGCAAATATGCAAAAACCTAAAGAAACCAATGTCAAACAAGATAAATTGAAAACTAACCAGAATGGAGTTAGGCTTGCCAATAGCCCACAGGTTGACTTTATGATCTTCTCCACCAGTAACTAGCACTCTAGACGATTTCCTTCCAATTTGTAGACAGTTGACGCTAGACGAATGAGCCACAAATTCCTCTTTTAAAAACATGCAGTCAAGGCTTCACAAAACTAATTACCACAAATTCATTTAAACAAAACAACATTCAAAACTCCAATCCCTAATTACCAACACATCAAAATTAGGGCAACAAAAACTAATACTCCCCAAAAGGATACGTAGCTTGTAAGCCTGCTTGGTAGTCATGACTCCCCAAAAACCCTAACAAAACCACCAGAATCTTCAATTGCAACAACTTCTCTTCCAAACAATTCAAATCCACACACTTCGTCATGCCAAAACCCCATCACAGCCCACTTGTTGAAATGCACTGTGACAGATCTCAAACACACAGATCTCTTTCATCGCCCACACCACCAATTCAATAAAATTCAAAAACCCTCCCCAGATTCAATCCAAACAAACAAAACCAACAGAGAGCAGAAGTCACTTCAGCATTCAGCACCAGACCGATTGCTGCCTCTTGGGAAATGAAACTACTGCAGTCCGGCGAAATGGGTTTGGTTGGGGAGATTGGAAGTGGGTTTTGCGTTGGGATTAGAAAAGGTTGGATCTTTGATGGATTTGAATTGATGGTGGGGATTCTCTTCTGCTGCTGCGCTCTCTCTTCGTTTTGTTTTGCTTAGTTGTTGATGTCTCGTTTTCTTTGTATATTTAAATTTATTGATTTGATTTTTGAAAAAATAATTCTTTATTTATTTTCAATTTTTGTTTAAAAGGTATTTGTCCGTTGTGGAATGTTTTTTTTGAATTTTGTAGTGTCGGGTTGTTGATGATGACACCAATTCGTAATGTGCAAATCTTTGAGCCGTTAATTTGAAATTCCTATTCAGAATATATTATGTTAAGTATAATGCTGACAAATATTCCTATGCATTTGATGTCTCTTTCGATGTGTTTTTTTGTATATGAATGTCGACTTGGAAAGTCAAATGCACATCTACTTAATCAAAATTCATACTAATGAGGAATGTAATGTAAGTTTGTAGAGTTTGTGACACATGTTTGTATGATACTGGAGTAGGATTTTGGGAACCTTTAGCATTATAAAGACTTAATAAATTACTGTAATTAGTTAAGATAGAATACTTATTAATTGCAGTACTATAACCCGGTTTAAACGATCTTGGATCCAAATTCTTTAAAGTCTCCTACTACGGACTAGGTTGTGGAAGTTGTTAGAAATTTGCCTCGAGATTAAGGGTTTAAACCCTGATCGGTGTATTTTATGTATATTATTTATGCATATATTTGTTTGTATACTTTGCTTTTATCATATAAAATTAAGGGTAGAGATCACGTAAAAAAATGTCTAAATATAAAAAGTATAAAGAGATTATAATCATTGATGTATATTCTAATCAATGGCTGAGATTATACAATTAATATCTATTTAATTATAATAAAAATAAACATTTAATATTTAAGGGTATTTAAGACATTTTGATCTGATTAATATGAGAATTATAAAACTCAAATAGGTGACAGAAA
>JAWWMW010000119.1:324072-334497 GCA_035048345.1 Echeveria elegans | reverse complement strand
GCTTCTGTTTCTCACTCGTCTGCTGCTCGAACTCTTGTTGAGTCAGCGGTCAAGGCTTGGAGATGCAAGTATCCGACTTCGAGAGTTGACGACTGTGCTGCAGTATGTCTTTTCTTTAAGCCCAACTTGTGTAGCTCCTCCTCCTGTCAGCCGGTACCCATGGAGCAGTGCGCTAAGCCGCTGGATTAAGTTGACATCTTCAATAAATGCTGAAACAGACATGGTATTTGGCTGTAACTTTTTAATGTGTTTCAGTGAACTTTGTCTTGTACCTCGCAACACAATAGTCTTGAAACATCCAGCTGAATACCAGTTGAATTCTGGGTGGAGAAAAGTGAATCTGTACAATGAAGACGGAACTTCTGTCTCCAGCCAGGTGTTGCATCCTTTTATTTATTGCATTCAATTTCATTGTGTAAACTGGTCAAAGATTCTGATGCCGGTGTCACGGCGTCCTCAGTGTTGTGCATAGTTTTCTGCAAAAGTCGGTCCCATTCATATATTCAGCGGTCGTGGGTGTATGCTCCACTATGTTTTAATTTGTGGTTAGGAGCCAATTTTTTTCGCAATCCCCACATTCACCCAGTAATGATGTAGTCTGTAATCCTCTTTGTCTTTGAATTCAAGATTGTTTGTTTTGTCCATGCTCCCCTTCCATTGCCACCATATTATTATTGCCGAAACACTGATTTGCAATTCAAAGAGCTGACGAACAAATCTAATCTCATTAACAAAGAGAATATGGGAAAAGCTTGAGTGATCACAATTACATACAGATGAATGGTTAAGTTGTACGTTGTGTTGCAGCTGGAATATCTTATGTTCCTCGATGTGTCTTCCCATCATATGGCAACAGTTACCAAATAGGTGAATTGGTATACTAATCTGTCCGCAGAATCTTTTGTTCCTCTAATACCTAAAGGACTTGATTGTGTACAACAAATGCCCAATGCCAGAATACTATTCACAGGGCTGTCAGTAACTATGGCTGGGGTGCATATAGCATCGCTAGGAAGCTGCCAAGTCCTGCAAATCAAATTGGAGCTTTGTTAGCACTGATAAAACATATTTCTCAAAGTAGTATTCCACTCAGGCTTTCAGTAAAACAATGTTAGCTGTAATTCTACAACATCCGAATGCACTGGGACAAAACACCTTCGTCAATAGAGGAAGTATAAAATAATTCAGAACGGAACTAATTGCTAGTGGCCTTGCCGTTCAAAAATATTAACATTTATCTTATAGAATTATTGGTACATCTCAGTTTTTACTCACAGATGCAGGACTAAAGAAAAATCAGTTCTAACACTCACCTTAATATGGGCAACAAAGCCAACCTTCTATATTGCTTTGCACTCAGTCAGCTCACTGCGGGGGACATACAACTTCATGACCTGGGACTCTGCTTCTACATCATTAACTACACCTCTGCATCTAGGGTGGCCACAGTAGCATGGCAGGCGTTCATCTTTTGAGTAGAACCTGTGTTTTATATGAAGGGCATTGATTAGGAGCGATAGAGGCAAAAGAATTTGCTTTGTCAAATAAAAGGTAAATAACTGGAAAAAAACCTGTAGTCATATGTGAGTTCTTCCCATTGATTGATATCCCTTTTAGCAAATATAATTATGTGCTCCTGACCACTAATGCTAATTACTCTCGAGTAGCAATTTGGCTGGACAAGAGCACATTGAGTTAGCAGCAAACAAAACAATATTGCATGCGATAATGTTGACCATTGACACAATCTTTTGATTTTTTAGTGAAGCACTAAACAATCCCAACATTTCATTTATTATATGGGTGGCAATCATTGTAAAACTTATGAATGCTCTAGCAATTACTTCTAGCAGTTTAAAGGGGGATATTGTTAGCCTCTCAGGAGGCTTGGGTGAAGAAACAAACCTCACATGAGTGATTGATGAGGTGTGCAATGCTCCCTGCTCGTGTTGCATCGATTACTCGTTGATCGTCTACCCGGAACATGTAAGTCCCAGCACCCTGCACAAGAACAACTCAACGAACTAGGTCTTCAGAATGATATACTGCAACAACAAAGTTTATGATCCAATCTAGAAAAATTAAAGCTCCCACATTGTAATCCCATGAAAACTTTTGCACGGTCATGTGTTTTTAAGATATCCACGGCATGCCATATGATTCACACACACAAATGATAATAAAAAAAGACTTCAAGATGAATTTGTAGGAAGTGGCAACTCTCAAACCGAGAAAATTGTGGATAATTTTAATTGAGAACCACAGTAAAACTGATGGTATTTTCTATTTGATTTCAGGGTTCATGGCATGATTTACCTGGAAAGGATTAAAAGAGTTCTCGAAGGAAGAAAATAAAAAACAGATAAACTGTCCAACAAACAGAGACCAAGTATATCAATCATTCATGCAAGTTTCCACTACTAAATTTTTCACATATTTCGGCGATACACAAGAAATTAATATTTTATGAACCAGTGGAGCATACAATCTTACCACTAAGGAGTTGTATATAACACTTTCTCTCTTGTCTGCAACAGAAGGCCGAACAAGCTCTCCAGTATACTCTATAACCTGTTGAAAGATAACAGGCTTCAACTCAAGCTACTATTCACAATAGCACTGAAGAAGAAGAATCACATACCATGTCACCCGCTTTATGTGGATACTTTGTGAATATGCCGAACCCATGAATTCTTGATTTACCTGCAAGTTGGTAGCTTCAATGTACTAAAAGAGTTGAAAGATAAAATATAGAACTGTAACATAGACTGATAGACTCCCACCGAACCGTAAACAACCATGCTATGCAATTTTTCTAGCCTGACACTGCATTTAATTTAATTAATAATGACATTTGCAGATGTGCTATATTTAAGTTCAGTGCCACACAAATAAACACCGAAAATTTATTATTTAGTATAAAATCTTGAACAGCAAGTGTAGTATAAAATGTTTCTTTCACTTAATACTCTTAATTTTTGTGTCTGAAGTTCAACCTCACCTTTTCACAACGGACATTCATCAAGTTACTTCGTTCCATAAGACTTAATATTAATGTGATATTGGACATCTTATACCACATTGTCTTCTCGGATTAAATATGAAGCACACGGGATCAACAAACCATAAAATTTTAAATTTCATCTCACAGTAATCATTGCCGTTTTTTTTATAGGGAAAGAGAAGTATTATGTTATAGGAGTCAGATTTTACCGAAAGCTAGTCTTCTTTTAAATGTATCCTTCATGTATGAATACTTTTCGGCCATGGAAAGAATTTTTTCTGAAGCATCAAGCTGCAGCGCTTTTTGTTGGAGGTTAAATGAAAACCTTGATCCCGTAAGTCCATTAATTTTTGAGGTGCTTCCAAAATATTCATGTTGGGTGTACCCTGATACCAAGTATGGTTGGTTTTCAACAAACAAGCACTTTGGTGATGCTGTAGCTAACGCCTCTGGTTCTTTTCTCCCTCTTCTTCCAAAAAAGCTGTAAGGTTCTGTTCAACAATGGAGGATAAGAGAACAAGTTAAGGGTTTTTCTTGGTTAATCCAAAATATTATAGAAATTTAACCAAATGTAACTGATATGATCTCTACTTTTAGGATGCCAAGTTAAGAAGTCATTCCATTCCTTCGTAAATATCTTAATATAACACAAGTTGTTTGAAAGGGAATCACACTTTTTGGTACGAGGTATACCGTATACACTACTCGTAAAAGGGAAGTCAAAAAAACTGCTCAGTAGCCTATTTGTATTCACAATCATGGTGTCATTTTTCTAGTCAAACTAATGTTAATACATTCGCTGCAGCTCCATTTAGATTTTAATGCCTTGCATTGACGATAAGTTCACTCTAGTCCAATTACGGTACTTGATTAGACTACTTAACGATTTCTTATGGTGACGAGTCCTTGACCTCATAAGTTTGAGTATTACAGTATGGCCTAGCACTGTTAAATAATCAGAAAAAACAAAATTTACCAGTGCGTGCACAGCCTGATGGGTTCAAAGGTGGATCATAGTCAGAACACTGATGTGCAAATTTATCATTACTATCATCAGCCTTAGGCCAAGCGTTTGTTGGCTGCTTATGCTTCTTACAGTAGGATAAAAGACGTATACATTGATCCTCCTCATTTTCACCAACAGAAATAAGATGCATCGACTCTTCATTCTCAAGCTGAAAAGAAAATTAAGTTTACAATAAGATGAGAAGCCAAACTATAAACAACTAAACAAATACCGATACCTTTTGACGGTAAATTGGTGAGTAATATTATCAAGGTCTAATTACCTCAACACATAGACCAGCTGCACGGGCACAAAGTGGATGATAGGCAACACGACAAGAGTTGTTTGAACACTACAATCAGCAATGATTCAAAAATGTAAGTCAATTCCCTAGCAAGTGGGGCACTCTGATGTTAATGCATATCACATAAATTGGAATACCCGCAAAATTTGAATTCAAAATTTGAATTAGTAAAACATGGATTTTAAAACACAACTACCACCAGATAAACAATCAAGAGTTAGCATAAATAAGGGATAACAAGGCTCTGAACAATGAAACATTTCATTTGGAGATATTAAAAGATATTAGCACTAGAACTTACTTGAATGCAGGCTCCATAAGAAACACCGCATATGCTGCACAGCAACTTCCATCGGTCCTGTAATGCCAAACAAATAAATGCACTAATTAACATTTGAAACATGTAAAAGCATTTATAAATCAGCATAACATAAATGTGAGACTACCTTGTTGATTCTACTCAATCCATCAATGGGCTCCATTGTCTTTATATCAGATAAACAGGTTTCTGCAACAAATCATCAAAAATCACTTATTACAGGAAAAATCAGTCAACGCCAAGTAAAATGAAAACAAGACAGTGAAAATGCGCACAAATCACACCTGGTATCCACATGGCACATGCCAAATGAGCCCAACGCCCATCTGTCGTAGGTTTCATTGCACCTCCTGTACATTTCATTTCCATTAGTGATGTGCCAGAATCTCTCTTCAACAAAATCAGAAATCAAAGATGTGCATTCAGATACCTTTATGTGGGCACAGACAACAAAGTGGTAGGGTGAGGGGGGCTCCAGGGCGACATAGCTTACATAACCATAGTTTTTCATTAACAGGTTCTACTTCTCCATAGCATCTAGCATGAACCTTCAAAAAACAATTTTGGTGAGTTCTTTTGGTGAAAATGAGCTCCAGTTTTAAAATCAACTACGCAAAAAACTAGTAAGTAAAACTGTTCTCACCAGCATTCTACACTTATCACACTGCAGAAACAGATTATTTTCGTATTCCTGAAATGGTAAGGTCAAACATGAGGTTAAAGAAACTAAAACAAAGATACAATGAACTCCCATATCTCGATAGATGAAACTTCTGGTACGCTCAGGTAAATGAAAACAATAGCCTGACCTCATCCATATGGCAAACATTACACTTGTCAAAGTCATTCCAGGCAACATTAACGAGCGAGTAACCAGGAGGCAAATCCCGGTAACTTTTATATGTGAGCTTGTTTTTTGAAAACTTTGAAGGAGCCTTTTTACTAGAAAGCTTCTGTTAAGATAAAGATGATGTCAGCGGATGCCATAACAACCATTAGAAAAGCAAAATAAGCGAGTTCTGATATTTTTCATGTTATACCAACATCGCAAACTGTCAAATGAAAAGTACAGCCAATTTTCTTCTTCTTCAAGGTATCAACCATCATCAATTTAACCTTAATTTACGCTCCTTGGAATCAATTTGGGAGCAGTTCAATTACCCAACAAATGAAAATAAGTAATACAACATTGGCAGTGTTTGCTTAGAAGTAAGATTAGCTTACAAAGTGTTTGCTTACAAAGTGCATTTTCATACAGGGAGAAGAGTAAAAAAGACACTTTACTTGTATTAGCTTGATGATCTTAGGATTAGAAAATCCAAACATATCACAGCCAGGGGTGCACATCTCTGTCCCACTATCTGTGCCATTCTCATCACCGGCATTATTTTGCAGCTTTCTTATTCTTTTGTAGATCTTGTTCCAGCAAGCAGATGGGGTAGCACCTTTGAACTGCAAAATTATCTTTCGTAAACAAATCATGTAATACTTTTGTAGGAAGATCAAACAGAACAAGAATGACGAGTTCTGCTGCAAGGAAAATGACCTCAGGAGGCAAACACTTCATATGGAAATTACTATAAATCTTAAGTATACTTTTTGAACCCTTGATATCAAACAAGATTGAGTTAGGGTCTGTTCTTTACGACTTCAAAACTCAAAAATTCAGTCATAAAGGACAGATCCTACTAGAAGAGCCTATTGGCTTTGATTTTTGTATATGTTGGTCCATCAACTACACACACAAAAACAGTATAAAAACTTCTGCGTGAATATGCTGCAAAGGTCTGCAAGAAGTGCATGGCAATTTAGTTCCTATGAAGATAAAAACAAATGAGAAAGATAGCTAACCGTCTCCCCAGTAATGGAAGTCACCACAAACAGAGGCTGCTGTTTTATCTGGGAATCCCGTTGAACCTCCATATGATAAAAAGCACATTCATTTATATCTGAAACGAAATACGCCAACTATTCGCATAAAAGTGATTTGATGAGGAAACTAGATCAATATGCAGATAGGTGTTTGCTAAAAATGTAGGCATATGGAGAACAAAAAGGCTTCTCAATTTCATGCAAGTTTAAATGCTAACAATGCTAATCATTGATTCTTGGAGCCGTACTCAAAGCAAAGACTAATGACCAATCTTTCTTTCTTTCTTTTTTCAGAAAAGTTAAGGACTGGTTGGTTGGGGGTAAGTAAAAGGACTTCAATACTAACCAGAAATCGAAGTATACTTCCGCACAGCCTTATAACCTTCAGGACAGATGTACTTTCCATCCTTGAAACATCCCGATTCTTTCATCAACCTCCCTGTATCAGGTCACTTGAAGTAAGAGAAATGATATTTATGATCATTATCTTTCTAGAGGTCAACTTCTTTCCAAATTATCATTGAAATGTGATGATGAGGAAAGTTGATTTGGTGAACTTACCGAGGGATACTACTCTAAGATCTCCGATCTCAATCGGCAGAGGTATGCCTTCTTCTGTTCCTGATGTACTAAGATCGCCTTCATCCGAAATACTTGTTTCCTCCTTCCCATTTTCTAAATCAACTCGCAAACTATTTTGCTGCTTCAACATTTCATCCGGTAGCTTCTGCTCATTCAGGTACCTTTACAATTAAAACTGTTTACTATGTATCCAAACTATATAACCATTTAAAGAGAACTATACCACCACCGAGATATCCAATACAAATACATCACATTGAACTTACACATACATCGCACAAGCTTTTAATTGAAGCAATAAAATATCATCTTAAACTCTTTGTCGCTGTCACACCAGCTCATTGGTACACTGAGTATGCACGTCAGCCTTTTAATACAGTAACAATTACAAGATTGGCTAGTCTCTATGGATAATTTGAATGTTAATATAGCTAAAAATTGAAAGAAAAAACATACATTTTAGCCTCTTCCAAACTCCGGAGGAATTGTGGCTTCTTGCACTTCAAGTGGCATGACAGCATGAGTCCTCGAAGAAATGATGTAAGCTGCTTTGCCTTGACCCTGTGCGACTCAACAATCAGATGAGACAACGCACAAGCTCAAATTGTGTCATTGACCTTTTAAGTCCAAATGGTTAGATATTACGAACCTCGCAAAATCATGTGTACCAAAGAACTGAACTGGAATCATCCCCGCTCCTGCACTAAGTGTCAACCCTTTATGATTTCCCACGCATGACTCGTCAACAACAATTGCTGGCCACATTGCATATCCTGCACTAGGTGAAATAATCAGTTAATTCAACATTCAGGTCATCTGAGTTCATTACAAACTGATCTGAATCAATGTCAGGAAACATTGTGAGACCTCAAACCAGCTAATTTGGTAGCTACTCAGCCATTACCATAACTGGACACAAAGATAAGTCACAACTGCTCTAAAACCAAAGATACTAGGAAATAAATTTCCAAACTTAATCACATATTTAAGTCAACACTATTCATGGTAGCAGCATAAGGTTTCCAACTACCAAAGTATGAATGTAAATCGAAGTATTAAGATTATCAAATGTAGAAAATGGGGATATCACATTGTATGTAAACCTGTAAGTTTGGCCCATATGATATCTCCAGGTTCAACCTCTTGGCAGTCATCCAAACTTGCTGCTAGGACAAGAAGCTCATCATAATCAAGGCTGCCACTTTCCACATTCTTCCAGCTGATCTTTAACTTCAATTGTTGCAGATCATCAAGAGAGACATGAAATTTGATTCTTTCTTTAGAAAGCATCAAATCTTCTGCATCACCATCCTCATACTTAACCTACATACAAATGCATTTTTTGATTTGTTTGCTTGAAAAAATATATAATGTGTCTAAGTATAAGAATTTAGAAAAGAGGAGAATTTACTTGATAGCGGTTAGTCCCAGGGTTGTAGACCATAACAGTACCTGAGTACCAAACATCGTCAAGCGGCCAATAAACCTGAACCACAAAATTGTTTACTGCTTGCCTTCCCGGAATATGATTATAGTGCCTGGTAATCAAGAAAAAATGTCCCCCAATATTCACATTTTAAAATCAAGAATCGTGGAAGTTCATCACTTGCCTTGCATGCCAACCCAATAAATGCTTTGGGATCACCATCTTCAAAACTCAAACTGCAAAATGCCAAAAAGGCATCCATTTGAGCAAAAGGAAGCTAGAGAAATAAACAAGGGCACACAACACAATCAAAAAAATGTAATCTGCAATAAACACGATCATTAGCTGATCCAGTTCAGCTTTTGCTTCCACAAACCAACCAACTTACAAAGTTAACAAAAAACAATGAAATGGGAACTAGTGAATGAACTAAGAAAATTCAAACAAACCAATCATGTGAACTCTTACCCGACCCATCTCTTAACACTGGTCTGCCCACCAAACAGCTTCTCAGACAAATCAACACGCTTTCTTTTCTTCTGAACCGAAACTCCACCCGAACCACCACTGCCGCTATTTCTACACTGCCTCAGGTGAATTCCGTAACTCAAATCCCCAGTAGAATTCAACCTCTCTCCTAAAGTCACAGCCTCCTCACCACACTCAATTTTAACTTTCTTTAAACCCCTCACACTCACATCACCGCCATCAGCAACACTCATCACTTCCTTCTCCTTCTCCAACTCCACATTCACTTCCACCTCCTGCGGCATAGTCAACATCTCAAAATAACACCTACTCCTTCTCCGTCCAGTCCTCCTTGTATAAACCTTAAACTCACCCTGCGCATTACAATCCCTAGCAGCGGCACTACTACTACTCTTCCTCATCTTCTTCTCATTATAATCAACATACTGCGTAGATGCGGAGTAGACGCGTTGGAGAGGCAAGTACTTGATGGGCGAAGGAGTAGTAGAATTAGATGTAGTAGCGTTGGCGTCGCCATCATTGAGGTTGTCCATCTGGAGCTGATCGTGGTCGGCGTCGGGATTGAGAACCTTGGCGCGCGGAAACGCCATAGAGGAGAGATATGAAGAAATGCGGAATTGAAGGAAGAGTGATGTGGAGCGCAGTTGCCGCTGTTTGGTTTGGTTAATTTAGGGTTTGTTGTTTAGGGGGGTTGAGAGTTTAATTTTTTAGGGTTTTTTGGAGGGAAGGGATTGGATTTGGGCGGCGTTTCCCGCCGTATGGGAGATTGAGTGATGAGAACGACAACGAGACGGAACACGGAAGTGGTTGCCCCCCTCTCGGATTCGTTTTTCTACGGATTACGCATAATTCATGTGTTATCGTTTTATTTACAAGAAGAAGCGTTCATTTCATCGTCCCGACATGCAGCAAAAACAAATATTTTCGATTCCTCTCAAACTTCCTCCTCCATTTTTAATTTTTAAATTTTAATTAAAAAAAAATTTAGTTTAATTATTAGAGTCAAAATTGAAAATACCTATTTTATTATATAATAGACTAGCTGTACTCACGTCATCTCGACAGAAATTTTTTCTATATCTTAATTTGATTCACCTAAAAATGTTAAATGTTAAATGTTTTCTCCTTTAATTTTTTATTTTTTTTATTTTTAATATTTTTAATTTTTAATTTTTATTTAATGGACCGGACCGTGCACGTTATTTTTAATTTTAATGACATATTTGTAATTAATGATGGAGAGAGTGGTAAAAATATAATTTTAGTTTTGATGATTCAAACATTTCCTAATCTAATACTCCCTCCGTCCTCTTTTGTTCTTCCTACTTTCCTTTTTTGGTGTCCCTTTATGTTCTTCCTATTTCCTTTTATAGTAATTATTTCTCATCTTTTTTTCTCTCAATACACTCTCTTTCTTACTTTA
>JAWWMW010000119.1:268417-287851 GCA_035048345.1 Echeveria elegans | reverse complement strand
AGTTTATATTTATTTTAAACATTACAATTTATTTTACTAATATTTAATTTATATTTAGACGGAGGAATTCGGGAGGCTAGACCTGCCTCACGAGCTAATGATCCACACCCACGCACACGCACCAGACCGTTTTCAGTTTGTGGATCAGCGTTCGCAGCAGATAACGGTGAGTAACGTAACTATAAATATTTTTTGAATTTTTTTCTCAATATATTCTTTATTCTACTAATTTTTAAACATGAATTAGGACCGGAGTCGCGAGATCCTCACACAGAGGAGCAGCCAGCAGCCCAACGAGCAGCTCTCTATTAAGGATTCCTGCAATGCGTACTTCAAAGCAGTTGGCGGAGTTGGGCCCGACGGAGCTGTTTTCGGAGCTAGAGGAGCGGCTCCCGAGTTTTTTCGCGAGCAGGTTGCCACATCCAGGCACGAGGCCGCTCGTCCAGTGCAGCTGCAGCAGCGTAATGAGGAGATGGAGCAAGAGTTGCATGCCGTGAAGCAATGGATGGAAGAAATGGAGGCGAACATTGAGGCCAGGATTGAGGAGCGGATTGATGCTAGGATTGAGGCCACGATTGAGGCGAGGATGACGGAATTCATGAGCTGCATGATGGCCAATCAGGCCACTTCTACTTCCAGCCAGCTGCCACCGCCACCGCAGGAGGATTAGATTTCAGTTTAAAAACAGAACTTTTTTGTTAAAACAATTCTACTAATTAAAATTTTCATTTTCAGAATTTTTAGTATTAATTATTATATGTAATATTTTATTTATAAAATATTTTTAATCATTTTTAATTAAAATATTTAACAAACAAAATTCATTATTCATTAGCGACCACTTGGTCGCAAATAATTAGCGACCAAGTGGTCGTAAACGGTTAGCAATTTATTGAAAACAGAAGACAACCATGTTTCATCCTCATGGCCCGCTCCGTAGTTCGCACATATGAAGATCCTTCAAATCTCAAAAATAGGAATTGACGCATCAAAGGTGCACGGAATCTTGCAGAGAGAGGTGGCGTCGACTAGGGTTGAGAGTTGAGACGGACGTCGGGTGACTGATCGGTGTTGGCGACAGGTGATTGGTCGGCTCGGCTAGGGTTGAGTGTTTTGAGATTACGGTATAAGGAAAAGAGATAGGTAATGTAGTGAGTGATTTAATTTCTTTAAGTATTTTAGCGATAGAATATGCTATTTTAGCGACGAAGAACTTTCGTCTCTGAATGTGTGGTTGAGAATATTATTCTATTAAATAATATATTTCTTAGTACAATCCAAACGACATCTAACAAACTAAAAAAAATAAATAAATCAGAATGTTTCAACCGGAAAGATCCGACCAATATTGTAAACCAACCTAATCAACTCATAGTATTAATTTGTACGAATAAAGAATCTATATATATAATAGAATAGGATGTCCACCATCAACACTTTTGAAAGCTCCATTATCTCTGTCCTCCATTCTTAAGTACAAATCATGTCATTCACCCCTATATAAAGATCCACTATGCCTTTGCACTCCTTCCTTAATTACAACATATGACATCACCGTATTTGATCATATTTGATCATATTTGAACATATTTAATCGGGTATTTGATCACATAATCATATTTGATTATAATTAAAAGTATTTGAATTGGTAATTGACCAAATTTTGTTGATATATATTTCGTATTCGCAACGAATGAGTTAGCTCATAATTAAATATGAAAATAATTCAATAAACATAATTGTAAAAAAATTATAATGAGAAACGTTAAAAAATTGATGAAAATTGATAAAGACAAAAAAAAAATTCTTCGAAAAGACGGTTGCACAAAAAAAAGAATATGATTGGATGGTGCAAGCATGTGAGTGTATGATTCGTGTTGATGTGATCCTTTGACTTGTTTGTTTGTGCGTTTTGTGTGATTTGGTGGGTTCATGTTATGATATTACCCACTTTTTTATTCATTTCTTTTTATTTTTAGATGAATCACATATTTAGAGATGAAATGTAATTAGATTCCCAAATTTAGCAACGAAATCTAACTAAATTCATATCAATTAATTAAATAATTAAAAAATAAAAAAATAAAAAATAAAAAATAAAATAAAATAAAATAAATTTAACAGAGAAACAATTTTCATCGGGACGACGGAATCACCACTAGTCTATCTATATAAAAGAATATCTAACTAACAAAGCATGCATTTACCAACACTCTAACTAAATTCATACATTTACCAACAACATCTAACTAAATCCCTATCGCCTAACTAAACCATTCCAACTAAATATCTAACTAACAAACCATACATTTACCAACAACATCTAACTAAATCCATACATTTACCAACAACATCTAACGAAATCCCTATCACCTAACTAAATCATTCCAACTAAATTAAAAATTAAAAATTAAAAATTAAATACAAAAATTTAAATTTAACAGAGAAACAATTTCCGTTGGGACGACAGGATCACCACTAGTCTTTTATAAATATAGATGGTCGTTCCTAAATATGAGGGTGCCAATATTTAACTTGGGACAACTATAAATCTTCTATATAATAATAGAATAGTCTTTTGCCCACCCCATTTAGCAACGAAATATCTCCATTTAGAAACGAAATTTACCTTGCTATTGTCCTCAACCATATATACACCGACCAAAATTTAAAAGGCGTTGTTAAAAACAATAATCACCCGTCGCTATAGAAACAAATATATTCATCCATTAAATTTTGTTAAAAATACACAATCAAAAGTAAAAATATAAACTTAAAAATATATAAAAAATTAAAAAATACACATTAAAATTTTAAACTTTAAAATTTAAAATTAAAGTGGATGGAAACGATGGAAAGTTTGAGAGGATTCGAATGGAGATATGAGAAAAAAAATTGAATTTCTAAGAGATTTCGAAAGCAAGGCAAGAAACGTCTGTTTCTACCACATTTCCGTTAGGACGACGGATGGATGCTAGTATAAAATATATATATACTTGTATCGAGATATGGTGGTTTACAAATTTCAAAATACTAGTTTTTATTTTTCGTCAACAAATAGTAGTGTCGATCAAACCTAATGTTAGTAGTAGGGAACAAATCACGTAAAAAATGGTATTTTGAATAAAAACAATAAAAACATCACAATCGTTAAGTGATATTCGAGCAACGATTGAGATTTGATTTTAAATTTTAATTTGAAAAGAATAAATAGAATTTATAATAATTAAAAATATCTCTATCTATATATATAATAGAATAGGACGACGACCAAAGAACGAACAATGAACTTTCAAAAATACTCTTACTTTAATAATAAAAATAAGAATATGAATGTAATTACGTTAGAAAAAAGAAACTCTTTCAATTTACACCATTGAACAGCCGCGACTGCCGCGACTCGAAACACTTTTAATTTGTAACTCTTTCCGAGCTGCGTCTGCAAACTACTGCTCGCTTCTGGGTGTTACAAGATAGTGTTTGAGTTTCAGTGGGGTCGATTTTAGTTCCGTTCCGTCTAAGAGATTTCGATTGCGTATTCGGAACGACGTCGGGACGACGGACGGTACGCTAGTATATATATATAATAGAATATGATGATAGAATGCTCAAATATGAACTGCCCGTTTTACCCCTACTCTTTTATTTAATTTATAAATCATGTCAAACAAGCTCAAACCCAAAACGCTCTTTATCATACATCGCTTACACTACTTCACGAACTTGAAAATCTACTCTATATAAACATGTTCACACATCCAAATTTTCTACACAGTCTAGCAATGCTTGTATAGCGAACTATTATTTGACATGTTCTATTGCGCGTTCGGAACGACGGGTGACAAAACCAATATCAAATAATTCTCCATTTAAGTTTTGAAATCAGGACAATAATCACACACGATCTCTAAAATCAATGGTTGATTTAACATATTATTTTTAATGTTTTTAACAATTTGCAGAAGAAATGTTGACTAACAGATGCATTTTCTTCACAGGGGCATCGAAAGACAGAGAGGTCCTAAATGGTAAGATTAATAATGAAGTAGAACCAAGTTAATTCTATCTTATATTATTATTACAATACTAGCTGCACTCTCGTTGTTCCGACGGGAATTTTTTCTGTATTTCCATTTGATTCACCTAAAATTGTTAAATGTTTCCCGCTTAATTTTTTAATTTTTAATTTTTAATTTTTAATTTTTAATTTTTAATTTTTAATTAATGGGCCGAACTGGGCCCGTTATTTTTAATTTTAATGGTATATTTGTGATTAATGGTGGAGAGGTGGTAATAATGTATTTTTAATTTTGGTTTTATGTCCGTTTTGCTATTTATTTATATGTTTAGATTTAAATTTTTATTTTTAATTTTTAATTAATGGTCCGGACTGGGCCCGTTATTTTTAATTTTAATGACATATTTGTGATTAATGATGGAAAGAGCGGTAATAATGTATTTTTAGTTTTGATTTTATGTCCGTTTTGCTATTTATTTATATGTTTAGATACATGCAATAAAAATGCTATGATTCATTTAATTTACTACTAAACCACTTAAATAAATATATTAATTATTAAAAAGAGTACACAATTAATAATACCACATAAGGTTCGTTGTTTATTTTGAATTTTGTATGAAGCACATGCACTTGTAAATTCGGAACACGATTATGTGCACTTACATTTAAACAACGTGAACATTAAAACTAGGGATTCTCATATATAAAGATGTGCATCTGCAATCTATAAACGGACATCTAAATAATGGCCTCCATGAGATTTTTTGCGACCTTTGTGAGCATCATTTTGCTTGTGCAGGCTGATCAGATCATGGCAGGATGTTTTGGAAATATGATGTATACAAATCTGCATTGCAATAAATATTATATGCGTATGTCTCCTGAGAGGACTGCTCCATCGGATATATGTTGTGCTGCTGTACGACGAGTCACCGTCCCTTGCGCTTGTTTGATGATAGGTAGAACATTTATGTGGTCCGTGAATCGTGAAAGATTGGTGTATGTCGCGCAATATTGTGGCTTTCCGATTCCTTACGGCCAACGGTGTGGTCGTAAGTATATACTAACTTTTCCTATATTTCTTTCTTATTATTATTTGAATTTTGTTTTTAGATTTAATTACAAAAAATTAATCGTAAAATATAAATTTTTTCGATAACCACCCATAAAATGTGATATTATAAATAATCATCAATTAAAATATTTATTATCAAGTAGTAATTGTGTTAATTCACTGATTTGATGTGTTATTCCAGCTTTTATGGTGCCTCTGACTTTGTCCGGGTACTAATATTAATCAATACTGTCCTATTCCTACGCACGCCTCAGTATCACCGTATGCATAAATAAGGGACGATTGATTATATATCAATATAATGCAATCGGCTGGCTAAATTGTTTTCTAGTAGTATCATGTATTTCTTGCAATATAAAATAAATGTGGGCTGTGTAATCAGATTCTTTTTATACGTTAAATAAGTGTTTCAATTGGTTATATCTATTCTTATAAAAGATTAAGAAACGAATCTAAAATCAAACCTAAAATTACATTGCTACTCATTCTCCACCATTAATTACAAATATGCCATTAAAATTAAAGATAACGGGCCCGGCCCGTCCCATTAAATAAAATTTTGAAATTTAAAATTTGAAAATATTAAAAATTAACATTAAAAATAAAAAAAATTGAAAATTAAAACAAAATATTAAAATATTTAAAATGAACATTAAAAATAAGAAATAAACAGAAAATATTTAGAATTTTTTAGGTGAATCAAATGGAGACACGTAAATAATTTTCGTCGTGACGACGGGAGCGCAGCTAGTATCATTATAATTTAATAGGAGATCAAATTTGTCAATGCCAATAAAGGTGTGGTCTAGTGAAAGAAATGTGTGTCTTAAAATTCAAAGGAGGATCAAACCCCATTTATGACATGAATTCTTCATACATTTTCTAATATGTGGCATGCAGGTGGAATGATGATGCTCGAATGAAGATGATGTCAAAGGATTACTTGTGGACGCGAAGTTGCTGACATATGATTAAGATTGATGGTTAAAGGACTAACATGCAACATATGCTTTGATTAGAATTATGTGTATAAGATGATATCGAATCTTGTATGAGTACTAAAAAAATTATACCCGATTTAACTCACTACCAAAAAGAAAATTTTGAAACTTTGAAGTAAATTATGCACCTCTAGTTCATGAACCATAATTTCTTTTCATAAACCTTTTTTTAAATTTATAACGTATAATCCACATGCTTATACTTATCTTATATGTACTTAGAGCATCTCCAATACTTATGCTAAAACAGGCCGAATTGCTAAATACATATTACCATTATACTCATGAGCGATGTCCATCAACTTGGCACTCATTTTAATCTGAAAGAGAGTCCCAAATTATTATCAAAAGTCACTATAATGATGTCTTCTAATTTGTGATATTGGCACTCTCAGAGCATCTTCAATGGCGTTTTGCATAATTGTTATGTAAAATATATTATTTTATTAAATATGTAAATTTTAGATGGTGAAAATTGAGATTTGCTCCAATGGAGATCTGTATAATGAATATGTATATCTCTGATGAAAACTGAGACATGCACAAACACCACTACAACAACCACACCAAACTGTTATGCTTCAACGTTGGTGTTGGTGTTGGTGTTGGTGTTGGATTGGGTTGGCGAAGGAGGAATGGAAAAGTTGATTGGCCACAAACACACAGAATCAAAACCACAAATTTTGAATCGAAACTTGTAGCCGAATCTCAACCCCTCAATTCAAAAGATACAGAAAAATTGAAGGGAAGAGGCATACGATGCAGATCTGGGGAAATCAGTTCCGAAATCAAACACCATATCGGTTCCGAAATCAGATTTGGGGAAGAGGCATACGATGCAATTCCAGAAAGATGAGTGTGAGGGATGAAAGCAGGAGGGGATTTGGGGAAGAGGCAAGCGATGTAAATTGCAACATTGAATGGTAGATTTGGGAAGGAAAATCAGATCTGTAAAATTTAACCCAATTTACATGCTGCGTTGGAGGAGCCTTTTGATGTTATGTTATGTATATTAAGTGACAGCTAGCCTTTCTTTATATATTTAACCCAATTTACATGTTGCATTGGAGATGCTCTAAGAGTAGCTCTGTTGCATATGTTTTAAACTGGTCAAGGGGTTATATTTAGTCAATGGGGTGGTGGCCCATTGGTTGAGGAGTTGGACAAAAATACTCCTCAAGGTCAAGGGTTCAAACCCTGTCTTCACCATATTTTCATATTGTGAGTTTTTACTCTCCATTTAGGAGTTTTTTATTCCTCTCAAATCTATGCGTATGAAAGTTGTTGGTACAATGAAGTTGCTATAGAATCACTACACGAAGTTGCCGGTGCAATGAAGTTGATGTCGAGTCTTTGAGATGACGTCTCAGTATTGGTAGAAATGCCGCAATGTCTGCGCGTTAATTGGTGATTATGTACTTGAATTAACTAGATATGCTAAGAATACTCTTTTACTACATGTAATCCACTCATCGAAAAAAAATTATATTTAAAACTATGTATTGGTGTTGTCCATTTCTAATTTCAATGTCAGGCCTCCCCCATTTCTGCTGTGTGCACCTTGCTCATATTAATTTAACATCTGTCTTTTACTTTCTTGCAGTATGTTGTATCCTTGAGCACTTGGTGAACTTATAACCAGCTTGGTTACTTGAAATTACAGTGATTCGTCTGAGTTAGTTTGTGAACCAACATTGAGGTTGATTGATTTAACTTTGATGCGAGTGTTTCTTGTTTCCTTGCTTCTTCATCTCTGAATCTTCTTGAGGTTGAAATGGATGAATCTTCTTGATATGCACAAGTGGCAAAATGGATGAATTGATCGTATTACAGATGCATTTTAAATGGATTGTGGATTAAATGGTCCAATCCATTTAGATCATTTATTGTAATCCATTTAATCCAACAGATTAAACGGATAAGCTTAAAATGTCTTAAATGGTAATTCATTTAATCCAACAGATTTAATTAATCCAATATATAAAAGGATTTCATTAATCCATTTATACTTGTTAATGAATTTCATTAATCCATTAAATAACTTCTTAATGAATTTTACTAATCAATTTATCTAAATGGTTTATTTAGTCACCTCTATTGATAAGCACCATACATTTGTCAAAGATGCTTCACAATATCATTTTGTAGTTGCACATGACCTTGTTTGTCCCAGATTTGACGATGTACTTGTATGAACACCATAATATTGTGGATACAATTTCTATTTAGTGAAAAATTCCAACTTTCACCGATTGCATCATAGTTATAGTCAGGAGCATGTAAGTATCTCTCTTTTATTTTATCAAAACACTTTTCTGTATCCTTTTAGATTTTGGTAAAACATATCAATAATCTCATGTTTCTTAAAATTAATAATATTACATAATCAATATAGATAACTCTCATTGGATCAAAACCTAATTCACATACTATAAGTTATACATAACTAATATCTTATATTATAATAGAATATCTAACCAAATAACTCAATCATCCAATTAAACTTCACACATTTACCAACCAAACTTAACTATACTCCTACATTTACCAACAACATCTAACAAAACTCATTCCCATCCAACTAAATCATTCCAATCATATTAAAAAATAATTAACCCAATCACCCAATTAAACTTCACACATTTACCAACCAAACTTAACTAAATTCCTACATTTACCGACAACATCTAACTAAACACATTCCCACCCAACTAAACCATTCCAATTATATTAAAAATTAAAAATTTAAAATTTAAATAAAATATAAAAATTTAAATTTAACAGAGAAACAATTTCCGTCGGGACGACGAGATCACCACTAGTGATATATATTAACCAATTCTTTTAACTAGTCCATTGGAGTTGCCTCTTAAGACTCAGAAGTACTTGAATAACTGATCCCTGAGATACATATTTTGAATGACTGATAGTTAAATCTCTAAATCGTTATAGCTATACATATAATATAATTGGTTTCGTCATATCTCCACCATCAACATTTATGTAATTTCGAAAATGTATCTGCACTCTATCACTTATTACAAACCATGCCATCAATCCCGTAGTTGACCGTATTTGACCAAATGTTAACCGTATTTGACCGAATAGATTCCACATTTGAGACGACGGATGAGCGTATTTGACCATATTTACTGATTATTGAGCAGAATAGTTACGGTATGTGATCATATTTTTTTTATTAATGTAATAAATTCGATTATTAGTCTATTCCATCCATATTTTCGTCCGTATGATGGGCGGCGCTAATACCTAATTCAAAAACATTATGAATGTACGAGTAAAATAAAACTGAATAAATTCCGGAAAAGGGGACCCTTTTGTTTTGACATATGAGCATAATCGAAGGTGAAACCAGTTCAATCTTCACATGGGCTGTTCACAAATTATTGCTTCTTAGTCATATGACTTTACAAGTACCAGTACTTTATTTCATCTCTTCCACACCACGATTCTTTTGCATCTTTCAGTTATATATTACTAGTTGTTTATACACATTTTCTTCACTTTCCTTGACTTTGAAACGACAGATAGCTACATGCTTATTTTATTGGATTATTTACGTAAAATCATTTGATATGTTAAATTTGTCTAATGATAAGTGAAAAATATGTCTATTATTTTCATACTTTTTTACTCATATTTTTTCTGATTTAGTAGTATACCGTTTGTGATACTCATGATGATGTTTCAGGTCTAAAATACGATTATCGTGACTTGGAGTAGTCTGGAATGAAATATGGCGAAAATAGAGCAGAAATGAGACAAAAGCGGCAGTTTTTGGACAGTCTGGACCTTCAGAGCTTTAGAAGCCTCCACATGACTCATCTGTTGTCCGATTGAAGTGAAACAAGGTGCACTAGAAAGCTAACTCAGAGGCCTACAACTTTTATGTTTGCACCAAAGACTGATTCTGTTGCTATAGAGGTCAAAATCAGCATCTAGTGCCATGAAGAAGAGCAGACAAATATGGCCAAATGAAGTCACTCGACCGAGTAGAGGAGCTACTCGACCGAGTAGACCCTCTCGGGTTCACCTACTTCAGAACACAACAGCCCACTCGACCGAGTAGAGACACATCACTCGACCGAGTAAAGCCGAGGCATGTCACTCGATCGAGAGACAATGTTACTCGACCGAGTGACCCGACAGAGCAGACTTTCTGACTTCATTTTGAGACCTTTGGCTTGCCATTCCTCCCCCTCTGTAAATAGAACCTATTCTCTAGGGTTTAAGAATGAAAAATCAGCAGCTCCTTGCCCACTAAAAACCCTAGCCACCACCGATTTTTCGCCGGTCAAAGGAGGAGCTTTTGGACGGAACTTTGAAGGTGACTTGTGTTCATCGTCATCACCATCATCAAACTGAGTTTGTTCTACTCTTTTACTGTTTTAATTTCTTGTAATTTCTACATTAGGATGATGTTTGTTTTCTCACTCGAAATGAGTGAGTAGTGTGTGAATGATGAGGATTTGATGAATCCCTAACAATTGTGGATGTTTGAACATGGCTAATTCATATTTTTATGAGTAAAATCAGATTGTTATATGTGTTTGAGTCCATGCGAATGTATGTGTATTAGGTGTTTGATAAAATGCTTAATATAATTGCATGCGTAGTATTACCTAGGGAAGTATCGAGAGATGAACCTAGACTAATTTAGGGATTAAAATAACTATAAGATCGAGTATATTAACAAGGCGAGAGTAGCGAGGATACTTGAGTAAAAATCAGAAACTTAGCCTAGAGCATTTAAAACGAACATTAGTGGAAGCACTGAGAGGATTGAAGTTAATGTTAGTTTAATTCTACGATAATATTCGACATACCGAGAGGTTGAGATAGTATCGCCACATAAGTTTTAACATAATAGTTCAACAGTCGAGAGTGAGAACTAGAGTGTTATTACTTCGCTAAGTTTTACAACAATATCAATATAAATAAATTCTATATAAATTCCATGACATGTTTGATGCATTTTCACAAAGTGTTAGCGGTGAAGTCTAATTTCTGTCATTGCTTTTAAATTGATAGTTTTAACAGCAACTTTTTTCGTAACTCAACATTACTCCAAAAAGACTTAAAAAACTCAGAAACTACTTTCGTGAACTAGTAATAAACTGTACAACTAAATTCCATTGTTCCTTTAGGTTCGACACCAGGTCGCCCTGGTTATATAAATTTCTTTTGACACGTGACGAAATACAACCGCTAAAACCGTCGCGTCACCTATCGTATTACTTGAACCTAATCCTCATCAACAAAACTACAAGCTATCAATATCCCATTTTCTGGCTGATGTTGGATTCTGCACAGCGTCTTAAGTGATAGATTTTGGAGTATTGTAATTGAAGCAAATACCCCACATCATCAAGATTATATCTTTACGTGTACTAGTACTCAACGCACAGTCCAATCTGTGTGTCACATATTTTTCCCGCGGTATACACAGACTGAGCATAAAAAATAATCCAAAAGCAAACAAAAAATCGAAAAAATCCAAATTGAACAGCATTGCAATTGCGAAATCAAATCAGCAGGATGTAAAACCTAAAACACGTAACGAAATACAAACGCAGTAACTCCAACCGGAACCATTTCATCATTTAAAACAAATTGACGGCAAGAAAATGGAGGAATCAGCAGAAAGTGCCTGGAAAGCAAATGAGTTGAATGGGCCTTCATTGGAAAGCCAGTTGGTGAAAATGAAAAGTTCGGATGGCAACTCTCCGGTAAAGGCATTGGACATTAAAGGAGTAGAAATAAACAATGTTAACAAAGCAAAATGACTTGAACCTCATTTTAAAATTTCTAAATCATGAATGAGATCTATGCTAAACCTTATAGCTTTTGCAAATTAACCAATTCCCATATGTCTGGCGGAATTGGTCTTGGAAGTAAGTTTCCTTCGAGAGTCATGTAGTTAGTTTGGAATCAGCACATAATCAAAGCAAATGTATGAGTAGGAATCGACATAAGGAAGCAATACATACATGCTATGAAGTGTTATGATTTTGGTGAGAACCATGGGAAAGGGTCCAGAAAAACGGCGTAGTGAGATCAGATGTGTATACTGATGAGAATCCAAAACCCTTAAATCTGAAACACACAAATCGGCAGATTCCCTGATTTTAATCATCCTCTTTTGCTTCTGCTAAGTAGCTTTATCAACAACAGGCCCCATTCCCATTCCCATTTCCCTAGCAAACACCACTCGTGCAAAAAAAAACACAATCTTTAACCTAATCCCTAAAAACCCACATATAAGACACCAATTTTAAACCAAAGCAAGCACTAATTGGAATAGAGCACTTCCTGTTTAGTAATAGAAAGATAAGGAAAATTCAATAACTATCGACATGCGTTTCTTGTTCGTTGGTCGCCGCTATCAGTTGTTGAGAATGCACTTGTAATTTGTCACACATCGTTTATTTTAAATAAGAATGACTAGCATATGTTGGATTACACCAACACGACTCACAAGTCAATACTTTTGAAATGAGTAAGAGTGTAAATTGGAATATGCTAGCATTTCACACTAATCAATCCAAATTTAGTTGCCCTTGTTTTATTATTAGGTCAGGTTTAGGCTTGTATACTTGTGAATCATAAGCTACTCGCCTTGTGCAAGGGTTGGGGCTGATTTAAGACCGAAAGTGTCCCGAATGAGGTCCCTGATATTCTCCGGACTCAAACCATCTAGACATTCCCCGAACTCAAGTCATGAGTACATTCACGAGGGCTTGAATTCTTGACTTTCATGATGAAATATCAAGAGCTGACCGCTAGACCACTACTTCTTTTGCGAGTAAGTAAATGGTATAAGGGTTACGTTATGGGATGAAGGAAAATGGCTTCCTTTTGGCTGAATGCAGCACAAATTAAATAAGCATGGACTGCGAATTTTGAGTAGCCCTCGCATGCATTTTGGTTACTTTTGCTCACATACATTTGAGTAGCCCTCGCATGTAGATTTGATTTCATACGAACGCTAATCCCAGTTGAGCAATTATTGAAGCAAAATCCCCTGCACCTAAGGCGTTGGTAGACTTTTACATTATGATAACTTTTTTGTTTGCTTACTCAATCTTGGTCCTGGCCTGCCAAGATTTAGATCAACTTTGTAAGTGTTTCATTGCTTAGATACTTTGAATTGAGATTCGGAGGTTTTCAACGAGCACATTGGTTCCTCATAAAACCCATGTTAGAAAATTTTAACAACTACACAGGATCAAAATACATGAACATCAAAAATTATGTAAATAAATAAAATTGGAACTCAAAAGAGAAATAGATACAAAACCAATTTGGAATGGGGTGGTTGAGTCTTGCTACGCAATCTCCTTAAAACAGTATTGCCCCGTCTGGTGCTAGGGTTTCAATTTGGCAATCCGTTTTCCAGGATAAAACAACCGGACCTTTAGTCACTCGCACCAAGGTGAAAGATTCGACTATCATCCGAAAATCACACAGAAACTCATGCACACGAAAAGAACCACTCGCACAAAGAAGATGAAGGAGATGTTGTTTGTTGTCGTGAATTTTTCTTTTCGTTGTTATTCATGAAGGAGCGACCTCCATTTAAACATGGCATCCACCTCAACCTTCCCACGCATTAGGCCTCATTATTCACTCAATCAAAACTACGTTAATAAACCCTAACCACGCACTAGGCCTCATTATCCGCCTCAACCTTCGTTTTTATTCATGAAGGAGATGTTGTTTGTTGTCTCGTGATGAAGGAGCGAAAATAAATTCCTCATTATTCACTCAATCAAAACCACGTTAATATGAGAAGAGAAGATAATAAAACTTTTTCAGACTTATATCTTTTCTTTAAACAAAATTACATCATTTTGTCTCATGTCAAATCATAACTCAAAACTACGTCATTTTGCGTTAGTAGATGTTCAGTTACTTTTTCGCAAAAACTACGTCGTGAACATGAACCATCTTTTCTTCACACAACTTTCCAACAACCCATGCATTCATAAACTTCGAATTAATTTAAGTTTTCGCTGTTTTTGAGCTTTGCAGATAAAACTGAACGTGGGACTTAGCTTTATTGGGCTTTAGTTTTTAGGTTTTAACCTGATAACTAATGCTGATTGGCAGTTTAAGCATTTTTGGACAGGGCCTATCTTAAGCACTAGGGACATTGCACGACCCACAAACGTTTGAAAAGAGGCCATTTGACACTCCCTAGAGCATATAGTGATAAACATTGTTGGACATGAGAGAGTACTGAGTCACAATGGATTGAGATGCTGTTTCATGAGCTACTCTGTTAGACAGGGACTCTCCTGCATTGTCATAGAAGCTGGCTGACAAATACAAATGTTGTTTTTAAGTCTTGCTTATTGAGGTGCAATAGACTTGATAGTAGATTCAAATAAAAATGTGCCACGGCAGGAAAACTGTAGGCGACCTAAGGTATTTTAGGTCCTAGAAACAAAGAACAGCACACAAAGCATATAGCAGCACCTCATCTAATAGATAATTAGGTAGAAGTAGAACAAACCATCTTAGACAGGCAGCACCGTGGCGCCATATCATTGCTGTTTCAACAGTCCCAGTTTCTATAAGAATTAGTCATTCAGAAGATTAGGAAATTCCATTAGTAGTTCACACTGTTAGAACATTTGATGGAAAAACAAGCAATGAGAAAAAGAAAGTCTAATTTCCGTGACGTTACCTGAGCTTTGTCATATTAGCACTTCCGGTATCTATGTTTTTAAAATTTCAGGGACCGGAAGAAGAGCTAATATTTTGTGTATGGCAGGGACCAAAAAACGAATTTCAAAAACACAAGTACCGGAAGTGCTACTATGGCAAACCTCAGGTACCGCCAAGGAAATTACCCTAATAAATAACATGAAATCTCATACGGGCACTATTTGGTTATGCCTTGAGGACACAGTTATGTTTAAACGTGCCTGTTTATAAAAGAAATCCGTTGCATATAAACAAGATAAACCCGAAATGAGTCAATTCTCTCTTATTAAATCTGCAAAGCATTCTCAACAACATCGCCGTTTCCTCTAATAACATCACCATCAACAACTTAAAATCTGATGATACTCATGTGAACAATCCAACGAAAATAGCTTTGATAACTATGTATGCCAATACAATTTGATATCAAATGAAAGCATCAAGATAACATGGTAGGGCATTTGCAGCACTCTCAATCACTTCTACTTAGACATAGTCACATTACTAGATTACAATGACAACAACACCTTCTCATCAACAAACAAGATCTTTACCTCAATACCACGAAGCATAGTGTATGGTAGCTGCTTGCAAATCAGCTTCAAGTTTTGATGTCTCTGATACTCCGAGCACATCCAGCAATCACTTCGCAACCTCTAGTGTAAGGATTAGCCACTCCACCAGATCTACAGTTGTAATAAGAAGCACCAGGCCTTTCACATGGCACCAGATCCTTTCTTAAAGTATCATAACTCACATACCTTCTTGGCTGCATCATCAATAGCCTCCTGTTACTCTCTGAGTCCATTTCGGCACCCTTTTCGTCTTCCACACCTATACAGCTGCCTCCTCCACACTCCCTATTTGGCACTTCTCCAAGCTCCAACCTTTTTGCTAAATCCAGACGTTGTGCTGAAACCCCATTACAAACTGAGAGGTTGGTAAGCCCCAAGATCAGCATCAGTGCCAGATTGAACAGCAGAAGCAGCAACCTTGGGGCTTGGTCGGCTGTGGTTTTGCACATTTTTGGGAAGTTCAATGTTTCCTGAGTGCTGAAGTTGGAATAGAGAGAGCTTTGTGTCTGAGGGTGTAGGGGCCAGCACCGGCAAAGAGTGTCTCAATCTCACCTAATTTGATGGCGTGATGGAGGTCATGATCAGTTTGATGGATTAATCTGGGCCGTTGAGGAAGTGCTGTGGTCCACTCCCTTTTGTTTGCTTCTTTTTACTTGATTCTAGTAGAAGTTGGACAATGAATTTCGTCAGCTGGAAGTAACATGGCGAGTCTTTGCTGGTGTCTGAACTGCATTTGCTGCTGTGGCATTGAGTTTAGGAGACACAAACCAGAGATTATCAGAATGATTCAATGATACTACTCCAATACCCACCCATTCAGTAAACTATCGCTCACTCTTCAATGAGTACACTTGTTATATTTGAGAGAGTAGATTCATTATGTACAATGTTACAAACTACATGGCCAATAGGTCAGGCTGCGATGGATTTGATACAGTAGATTCATTACGTACATTGTTACAAACAACATGGGCAACAGGTCAGGCCGCGGGATCATAGACTGAATCAGTTGGTGTTATATGAATTTGGCAATGATAAATGGTGTGCAGTGTGGCCAGTTTTCCCAAGTATTATACTAGTTTGATTGATAATTTTGAACTAGCCTCTTTGGTGTCGGGATAGCCTGGACTTTCTGTCAGATACTGCTCCCAGAATGCGTCATTTACTCTAGGTTGAGGAGCAGCATGCCGAGCCACATTGTCAGACTGAACTTGTTGAGGGGAGGATAAATTGTTAATTGTGTTGTGCTCTGGTGTATCTTTCTCGTTCGATCTTGATTCTGAGGTGACATCGTTCTCCTGATCTCGTGAGGGATTTCTGGCCACAAGTTGATTTATGTGGGATTGCAAAGGGGCTGATGCAAGACTCAAGTTTAAATGGCATGCGCTCAGAGCATCACTTTCTTCAGTAGTCTTCAAACATGGATTCCCGGTAGTTGCTGCCATTTCACATGACAAAGCTAAATTCATGTTGAATGATAATGACATGCCAATGTCAGATAGCTCTACTGCATGTGGAGAGAAGAGGGTACATTCTTTTCTTAATTTTTGAGTTCCTTCAGACAAAACTCTTTGCGAGGACCCTCCATCTTCATTTGAACTCTGTGTGCTACGTGAAACCAAATTTGTGTCGGTCACACATGGGGATAGCTCCAGATTCAATTTGTTTGGGAAATCTTGGTGAAACATTTGTCCAATATCAGGACTGGAGCTACTACGGGTATCTGTATAACTGCTATCAGCAATTGGAAGGTGGGACTCATTCTGACGTAGTCGCCTCTTTTTATTATATGCTGAAAACTCCATGGAATCAATTTTCTTACTAAGCTGATCAACAAAAGAGGAATTTTGGATGGCTTTTTCAAGAAATGTCAGCAAATGTTGCTGCCTCTGCTCCAAGCTGCCTACACGCTGTGTCAAGGCATCGAAGTGAAAATTCACAGATGAATGCTGCTCTTCAAATTCTAAAATCCTCGTTTCGTACTCAGCTTTCTCACGTGTAAGCCCCTCTATTTCCTCCTCAAATGTAGCCCTTTCCGGATCTATTGCAGAACCTTGTGGGTTACTATGGCTGTGAATTGGTTTTCGTCTATGGATATTTTTCAGCAAATGTTTCTGATCTTTCGCAAAATCTTCATTGAAAAACTCCCATTTTTCAGGATCATTCTTCCGAAACCCCTGCCAGAAGAACATCAAAAAATCAGAAAGCCCACTCATCAAGCTTCCAACTGAGCTGAGATTCAACAACGATTGACCCGCACTCACGCAAACACTTATGATTTATAACATCCATTATAAGATGTGACCCACGTACCTCAAAGATGCGACCAATGCAAGAATTTGGCACCTAAGTTAAATTGCAAAACTGAATGATTTACTCGTCGAAATTTGATTTGATTTTCAATTTTCATGACAACTCAGTTTTCCTCGTACTTTCTTTTAACAACAAAGCAGGGAAGTAAATGTCTACTGATTAACAGCAAATGCAAACACTAAACGCAACTCTACAAGAAACAACAAACCCTAACAGCAAGTAATCAATTCAGAAACAATGGCAACAACCAGCAATCAAAAATAAAGAATTAATCAAAAAACAGAAATGAGCATGACTAACATAAGTATTGAGCTGGCGGATGAAGCTGGAGAAGTTGTTATGCTTGAAATAAGTAGGAAGTAGGGTTCTAGCAAACTCAGGCGGATCCCAAACGACGAAGCTGTTATTAGCTTCACTCCAAGAGACGATGTTGTCGGTGGAAGAATCGTCTACCATGTCGTATGTCTTTAGCAGGAACGGCGCTGGCCCTCCGCCGCCGCCGCTTGCTGCTGCTGCTGCCACCGCAGCAGAAGCGAGATCCATTGAGAGGTGACTTGGGAGAGAAATTGTGTTTGGTTTGGTAGCGCGGAAAGGTCTTGTCTAGAGAGGGAGGAAGAAATCGAAGGTAAAGGCGGGGTTTGTTGACTCGACGACTTTCTGTTTGTATCGATGACTTTGTAAACAACTTAATATATATATATATATATATATACACCATAGCCCGCGCCATGAACATACGATTTTATTTATATCTTTGTTCAATTTTCCACATTGTTTAAATTTAAAATATTTTATTCTTGATGTCTCCATTCGATTCTCCTCAAATTTCCCGATGTATTCCGTACAATTTTAAAATTTTAATTTGTAAATGTGGATTTTTAATTTTTAACTTTTATTTTTAAATTTTAATTTTAAATTTTAAATTTAAATTTATTTGTCTTATTCTCTAACTATTTCGGCAACGAAATTAGAGTTTTCGTCGCTATAAATGTGTTGAGATGATATTTTATTATTAAGGTAGAATTGTCGTCTCTATAAGTGTGTTGAGGATGATATTCTATTATTAAGGTAGATATGATTAAAAGTTACTCATATAACAGATCAAATATCATTAAATATTTTTAATAATGTCAATTGATCAATACATGTACGGTTAATACGATTAAAAAAATATTCAAATTCTCGGTATAATATAGCCAAATATATTTAAGTAACAAATAGCTGATAAAATAAAGTCTAAGAAGGCAGAAACCAAGAAGATACAATTAAAACTTGTCAGATATACAGTCACATACACTATCATATACAAACAAATACGGACAAATACGGCCAAATACGAAATAATAGGAATAAATACGTGTGGATGGCGTGTGGTGTAAATAAAAGTATGAGGATGGGCATTTTTGTCAAATGAATTTTTATTTTGTTTTTATCCTTATTTTGTTTTATTATCCTATAATTTTTAGCGACGAAAATCATGACTTTAGGAACGAATTTTTTCGTGGGTGTTTGTGTTGAGGATGTTATTCTATCATTAGTGTACTAGTGTGTGACCCGTCGTCCCGATGAGAATTTTCTCCATGTTTTAATTTAATTTTAATAAAGATTTCCAACGTTTCTCTCTATAATTTTATTCATATAATTGAAATTTTTGAATGCTACATATTTTTAAATTTTTTGAATATAGTTCCATTATATTATTTTTAATTTTGTGAC
>JAWWMW010000119.1:256670-268317 GCA_035048345.1 Echeveria elegans | reverse complement strand
CTAAATTAGGGAATCTAGTTACATTTCGTCGCTAAATGTGTTGTTCATCCAGTTAGATATTCTATTATATATATAGAAGATGAATTAAAATACTGTGTTTTGATACGAAATTGAACAAGTATATATCATTTTATATCATCAATTTTTTAAAAATTAAGAGGAATAAAAATAATATAAAAATATAACGTAAAGATACGAAACACAAATTTTCACTTATTTTTCAAAAATTTTTTTTATAAGAGAGTTTACAAAATAAGTATGGTTGAGCTAACTCTTCCAAAATGACGTTGACGGATTGGTTCTAATTCTGACCATACCGTAAAAGTTTGGTTCAGTCGGATTTGCGGTCCACACAAATCTGTTTTTATGGTTTATTAATCGGGCCGGATTATAATTTCTTTTAAAATTTCACTAATTTGATATGGACCGGGAGATTGTGCATCCCTTTGTCGGCGGTTATTAAAATGATTATGCAAAATGAAATGATTTTCTATGTGAGTTATTGAAAATACAATATTTATTATGAAATCAATATCATTGATTTACACCGAACATCAAATTAAGCACTTGTGGCATGCAACTCTTTTATCCATCATCTTCATCGAATATCATCGGCGACACGCACGCAAATAATTTCTTCAAGCTCAGTGTAATCAATACACTTCCACCTGTATTTGTAAGAGAGAGAATCACTAAATCCATTTCACATAATTATAAAAAGAATAACAATCTTACACACAACACGAATCTTGAAGAGAATCATCTCATATATGGGTAGAGGTTCGAATCATTAATCTTGGGATTTCATTTTCAAGATAAAAATTCAAACCACTTGGTTACAACCATTTGGGGTTTCTAATTTTAAGATTAGAAAAAAAATATTCACCTGGTATATTTGTTTCACGTAAAAAAGACAAAATAGAATAGTTTATCCAAAAAAAAGAAGATTGGGAATAATATCCGGAACAGAATAACGACTAAAAGCAAGAAAGACGAAGACAGACTTGGCATAATCCAATCCTAAACCCAAAGCAACGCAACGACTGATTGCGACCCGGTTTCTCGTTCTTCTCTGCCGAACCACTCGTGCGTGCCCTAAACCCCGTGAACCAACATTGTTTTCACACTCTTTCTTCTCTCAATCAACAAAGTTGCAATCTTTCCGTTACACGACAAACTTATTCCTCTTCTTTCTTCCAGTCAGTTTCTGATTAGGGCGTAAATGGATCCCTCGAAAATCATCCACCCAGGTTCGTCATCCTTCATCTTTTTTTCATTTTGATGTCGACTTTTTTAGGGTTTTTTGTTGTGTGGGCATTGTTCCTACTGTCGTTGTTGTTGTTTCTTGTTTACATTTATTCTTGTAACTATTTGGGTCTTCAATCGATTATGTGAACTGGGTTTCTTTTCATCTATCTTCCAATCAACTGATGTTTGATTTTACGTTTCTTGATGGATGTGGATGCAGGACAAGAAGGGCATGGAGTGTACTTGTGTAAGAGATGTGGATGGCCTTTTCCTAAGCCACTTCCAAGCGCTAGACACAGGCGTAATCATAAGAGAATCTGTGGGACTGTTCCTGGCTATACCATTCTCCCCGATCAGTCAACCCTCCATACCCAACATTCCGCTCTTTCGAGCTTTTCTGATGATGAACATGGCTCTGATGAAGATTCCAACGCCCCCGGTGAGACTTTTTTTCTTCATTAAAGTTACTACTTGTTAGATTCTGAATCACTTTTTTAAATGTAAAATTGTTGTTTTCATCTCAGGTGTGAAAAGTGTTAAAAGTTTTAACGAGGGCGGCAGTGGACGTCCTTTGGAGAGAATGAACACATCCGCAGATGATGTATTCTCTGATGCTGTGTCGGAATTTGCAGATGCTAATGTTAGTTTAGGTGGCGATGAAGGGTTGTCGCTTGATATAGAAACCGTCACTTGCAAGGGTGTTGGTATTCCAGACTCCACTCCTCCACTCGAGGATGTGGCAGTTACAGGTATCACATCATACTTCAGTTGTTATATGTTGATAATGTCTTTCAATCTGCTTTAGTAGTGGGGTTGCTTTCATTTGTTTGAATCCGCTTAGGTTTATGTTTTTAATATGTGAGTTTCTCTGGATTAAATATGTTCTAATAGTCACATTTAACATTTGGTGGGTACTCAATGTTTAATGATATTCGGTCAAATAGCACCTCTTAAATGTAGAAGCATGTAATCTAATAGGTACTGGAACCTTCAGTTATTTTGCGGACACCAACAGATGATTTTTACTATTATTAGAAATCCTTTATGCGGGATTCAGCAATGACCCTAAAAACAAGTTAAATATTATATTTCGGTCAGTCGTTATGTGGAAGTGATGAAATTCATGTGTTTTAAGTTATTGATTCCAAACATTTTAGTATATGCAGTATATATGTCTTGATTTTGCTTTTGAGAGACAAGTGCTCCCAGGAAAAGGAACAGAACGTATTACTGTCGGTCTCATTATGCTTTCTTCTTGTTCCGTAGGAGGTTATGTTCAAGCATCAATCGATCATGAAGCTTTAAGGAAATCCCCTCAGGAGGGAACCACCACATCACCTAATCAGGAGAAGGTGACGAGTTTTTCAGAGATTCCCGAGGATCCCATGACTGACCACCCCAGTGAAGAAATCAAGAGATCTAATGCCGTTGAGGGCTCTGATGGTTTGGAAACTGGCTTCACAAAGTCTGATGATGGGTCTGCATTTGGTGCAGCACCAGTTATAGTGCCTGTAAGCAAAGATTCCAGCGAAAGCAGCGAGAAAGTGACGGAAGAAAGGACAATTAAATTCCAATCTGTGGTCGAAACTGAAATTAGTCAGAATGAGGAAAAACACGATGTCAAGTCAGCTTCTGAGACATTCAATGACGACCATTTTCAACAGGGTGAAACCCTTCTACATTCCAGTGATGAGATCTCTGGCATTCCGGTTGAAGATACTCTTCAGACTGAATTTGAAAAGCTGTCGACTGATAGGGAGGCTGAAGCTTCTGCTAGTACCCCTGTGATCAGTGAGGTCGTTCATGTGCCTTCAATTACCAAGAGCAATAAAGATGCACCTGTAAGCAATCAAGTAGTTGAGTCTGGTGGTGCAATTGAAGGGGACAGTGACGCCAACCTTTCTGTTGATGGTATTAGAGCACTTCCTACAGCATTAGAAATGGAAACACTGGAAACTTCGTTGGCATACACTGGATCAGGAAACGAATTTGAAGATTCAAAAGAAAGGGATCAAAGTAGGTTGACAAGGGCTTCAGCGAATGATTATACTAGCACTGTTTCTACGACAGATGAAAATGGAAAAATGGAGTCGATTGTTGTGAACAGTAACATCGTTGATCCTGAAGATGGTTATGATAAAATGGGTTCTGTGGCGGAGGACTTCCTCGTCAAGGTTGAAGGAACTGTTTCTGAAAATGAAACAAAGTCCGAAAATCAGTCTATTAACATCAGTACTTCTGAAGAACCCGTGAGCATGTTGTCTGAATCTGAATCCTTGCAGGCAGAAAGAGCTGTGCAGCTAGCCTTGGATGTCAACTCATCATTAGGTGATGATTTTACTGTTACCACCGCAGTAATTAGTAAGGAAGTGAAATTGGGCGATGAGGATCCTGGTAGTGGCTTGAAACCAGCAAGTCACGACATATTGCTGCAGAAGCTGGAGGAAGATCTATCTGATGATGAACCTATAGAATCTTTCCCAGTTACTGAATCGTCAAGTCAGAGTCGTGGAAATAACCAAGTGGATGATGCTTCAAAAGGTACATCCGAAGATCCTGAGAAAAGAGAGGCTGTTTCCGTTACTGATGCCCCTTACGAGATAAGCAGCCCTAATGGAAGTAGCTTGGATGGTAACTGGGGATCCGTATCAGGTATTTGCTTACACTTAAATTTCATTTGGTTTCTGTTTATGAATTCTGAGAAAACTACATGCGCCTATCAAGTTTTAGAATTTCCTTGATACAAATTCCGTTCATGATCTTGAGTTTGACATCCTGTTTTCTTTTTATAATTAATTTATGAAAATGCAGTGCTTTCAACTATGTCTGATGCAGCAGGGGATGTTAAGAAAATGAAGGATCCACAAGGACAGTCCAGTGACAAAAATTAGATGTTTGATCCTCCATCCTTTCTGACTCTGATAGAGCCACAGGCCCAAAAGGCTGCCGTCGCCTCATCCACATCTGGTGAAGTTCAAAACCCCCTACAGCCCGATGCTGCAAAAGCTGCATGGTTCCCATCAATCACCAACATCCCAAATGATTCACATGGTAGAAAGAAGACTGAGGAAATCATTGCCAAAGTCACAAATTGGAGCACCGGCAAACAGCATTCCCCTTTAAAAACCCTTCTTGGCGAAGCCAAAGCCAATTCCCCAAGCTCAAACCCCTCAGATGCTGAGACTAAAGATAAAACATCAGTAAAGAGCGGTAAGCCAGTTTCAACGGTGACCTCAGTCCTGATATCTGAAAAAACTGATCATCCAAAAGACGAATTAGATTCGTCAGGAGAAGAATGGAACTCTACTGGGCGATACCCAGATGAGATTAAGCGAGAGAAAAGGAAGGTGAGGGGTAAGCCATACTGGGTGCCATTCATGTGCTGCTCGTCTGTAAAGTAGGAGTTGGTCCTCGTGTTCAGTTTTAGTTCAAGTACTCGTAGTAAAAGCGTAGGCAGAGCAGATGTGCAGCAATCCTTTACTGAAGCTCTTTTGTTATCGAGAGGTTGCTGTAGCCATTTCAACACTGTTCCTGTATTGTGTTCTTCAGCTTCATAACAGTGTCACTACAATAATTGTATTTCTATTGAATTCACTCCTATATTTGTGTTCTTCAGCCATTTCAACACTGTTCCAAATTGTGTTCAGAATATATTTGTTCTTTCGGAGCATAGTTGCATTCTCGATGAGACATTCCTTCTTAAGAATATGGTTGAAGTGCACCGGGAGAAATCATGCACACTTCAAGCATAACACCACATAATGTTTCTTAAGAAACCATTTAAACCATGCGAAACTCTCCACAGGCCACAGCTACAATTACACACCAATTACGACCACTCTCGCGCCCTTCCCCACCAGAAACGACTATGGTTACGATCTATTACGCCGTCGTTACAGTTTCCATTTTGCGTAAATTGAGAATCAGGGTTAATTTTTTTTTTTTTTTTTTGTAGTTGGATGATTTTTGCTGATACTCCCTCCGTCTCCTTTTGATCTTCCTATTTGGGTTGATGAGAATAATGAGAGTGTGAGAGTAAAAATAAAATAAAAGTAAGTAAGAGAAAGATAAAGTAAGAGAGAGAGTATTGTGAGAGTAAATTAATTACCATAAAAGATAAAAGGAAATAGGAAGAACTTTAGGGACATCCAAATAGGAAAGTAGGAAGAACAAAAGAGGACAGGGGTACTTATTTTTTTGGGGGGTCGATATGCAGCTGTTTCAAAAATGGAGTGCGTAGATGACGAGAGGTGATGGTTCCAATTATAATTTATAAGAAAGTAATTTGTCTGCTGTGTGACGAAGGCCATGCTGACGAGGGGTTAACATTATTCAGGGAAATGAAGAGTCATGGGATTAAGCCTTCCTCCATTTTGTATAGTTCGATTATTGGTGGTTTGGTGAGGAGAGGTGAGTTTGGACAAGCTCACTCGTTTCTTGACGAGATGAGTGATGTTGTTGGTTTGGTTCCAGATGATCTTATTGAAGGTTATGGAAAGTATTAAATGTACGATGAGATTGGTGAGTGTGTGAAGAGAATGGAATCTGTTGGTAGTTTATGTGATGCATTGACTTGTAATTTGTTGATTCGAGAGTTTTCGCGAGGTGGGTTGGTTAAAAGGATGGAAAGAGTTTATCATATGGACAGCTCTTTGCCAATAGTCACCATGTCGTGGAATATAACTACTGCAAACATCATACTGTTGACGTACTTGAAAATGAAAGATTTTACGCATATAAGAGCTGTCATTCATGACCTTGTTACTAATCAAATATAACCCGACATGGTGACTATTGGCATCCTCTTTGATGCAATTGGAAATGACTTTGATGGGGCTCGCACTCTTCAAATTTGGCAAAGAGAAGGATTTCTTTTGGAGGATGTGGAAATGTTCACTGGTTCTCAAAGCATTTGGAAAGGGGAGATTCCTGAAAAGCTGCCAAGAGATTTACTCTGAGAAGGTAAAGTTTGGTCTTACAAGGAGTTTATTGATTTGGTGCGTCGAGTTAGTGATAACAGGCCAAGGAAATGAACATGGAGCACATTCAAACCTCTTGTATTTATGTGGAGTTCTAAAGCTTGCCAAATCATAGAATCTGGACGAGCTGAGTTGTTGTTTTGTTACATCTCCTTGTTCATCTGGTTCACCATCTTAAAAGCAAGAGAAGTGATGCAAAATTCTGCACGAGCTCTTTCAGGTTTTCATCTTATAGTTGAATACTTGGATGAAGAAATATCTTATCTTATTCATTACAAGGAGCAAAAAGGACCTCTCCCATAAAATAAATCACACAGCGATCTGGTTCTCATTGAACATCAATAAACAGCTTGAAATGTGCAAAACTGAAGGCTGTCTATATTTCTGTATATGGGGCATTAATTAACACATGTTTTTTCAATGTTCTTATCATGTTGTCACTGCTAGCTTCTGAAGATGCTGGAAGAACACTTGTAGGCTAACATCATCTGTAAATATCAACTCCGATCCTGCTGCTAACTCTGGGTTGCTGTATGTTGCAGATGGATTCAACTTTGCCAACAGGAACCTTGCCTGTTGATAAATCAGATGGGAGTTTTTAATTAGCATTTCAGCTGGACTTCATGATTACATAAAATAAATTCTCATACAAGCATCGAAAGAAAAGTAATGTGGCAGTTAAGTTAATAGATCAAACAAATAAATTCTTTGGTAGCTGAGACTGTACTGCTGGCCACAAGAGAGGTGATTTACCTGCGAGCCATGTTGATCACAGACCACTAATCTAGGAACTGGGAAACGATCACGGATTATCAGCTGTGCATCATCTTGTGGAGCTTGCAAGAGTTGTGCAAATGCCTGGTGGAATACCAGATTAGAAGATGGAATTTAGCAACAACAAAAGAGCAGCATTTTTAATTCAACATTGGAGGCATACAGTACGAATGCAGTTACCATACCTGGTGCTCTGGTTGATTATGGTACCCCATATTACGCCATTGAGCTATTGTCAGACCATGAAATACGACAATGCTGAAGTATGAGTCCAACAAAAGTATACGATCCGGTGCAATAGAAGCCACATCTAACAAAGCCGGAGTTGGCAGAGAATTGAAAGAATATGAAATCAAAGATGGCTGAATCATGACAGCAGCATTTGTGATGTTTTCCCGATTCAGTAACATGATGAAGTAAGCGGTTTCATCTGGACTATTGTTGAAAACCTAAACATGAATCAGAAGGAAATTATTAGGCATGCGAGCTAAACTCAACTTACAGGAGTAAGAATTAAAACAGTATGTACCTGTACAAATTGGGACCTCCGCAGGTTAAACATAAATTGAGGGAATAATGAAAAACATGGGTTCAATGTGAATGAAGCTGGGTCATCTTTCTGGTAGTCACCGAACTTGGAACATAATCGGATTAGTGACCTATCCAACCATCGCGTTGCATCAAAACTTTCCTGGTAAAATATATTACAATCAGACAAAATTCTATAACACGATGTGTTCATTTCTACTATAACACCAGTTACCTCTGTTTCCATTTTGAATGTAGTTATTCTTGCCATCACAACTGCTGCAGTTTCTTGATCAAAACCTTGTATCAATTCCTGCATATGATGATTATTAGTTTCCACATATAACAGGAAGGTAGTAACAATTGTTTTTTGAAACTCTAACCTCATTGCCTACAGCATTGCCTGCCCAATTTCGGGTAATGGTCGTCACACGCTGCATCAGTTGGCCTTCAGGGTTATGATAGCTACATAATCCATTTGGGGTAAGCACCAATGACATGTTGCCCAAACAAACAAAAGACCAGCATTTTGTATCCTAGAGATTTAATTTGGTGCATACCTTGTAACGAACTGTATGTATAATTGGGGATTGATAGTTCCAGGAGGATTCGATTTATCACTAGATGAAACATCGAATATCACTGTAAGGCAAGTGGTCTTGTCAAGCCCACACATCCTCCAAGCTGTTGTGTTTCCCTCACCAATGGCAGTATCAGCTACTGCTGGCCCTTTCTGTACATGGAAATCAGCAAATGTTGTGTGTTAGACTGTTGGTGTAACAAGCAGCCTCGAATATGACCAGGGTCGTAGTCATAATCATATGCATGGCAAGTTACTATAACAGTCATAATTTTAACGAACCCTATTGTTACAAAGAACCAGAAGCAAGAAGTGTTAGTATAAGAAAACCTAGTTCAGATATTCTTACAAAAAACCCTATTGATTTCAATTGTTATGATAAAAGGAACTGTCGCTTCTTTTTCAGGAGAACTGTTGTCTGATGTACTACATTGTATACACAGCTTATCCATCCTGCACGGTTCCTCAATGGCATAAATATCAATAAATAAGTTAAGCAAGACTGCACCTTTTCCAACGATGAGCACGGTCCAATTATTCCCTGAATTTTGATGTCTTTTGAACAGTTGATTTCTAGAGTCCCACTGAAACGCCGCAACATAGAATGCTTTAAAATTCAAAATATCACTTGTATAACAAGACACTAATAACAAAAACAATATCTCCCACATCCTTCAGTCCAACAAATACAAAGATTTCAGATACGAGAACTGCATGCATCAAGAAGCCTTTACATGTAATATTGAATCCATACATGCGTGCAAGTTCACCTGTGAGACAAGCAACCTAGTTCTAATTCCTCTTAGAAGAGACTATCGAACTACTGTGTGTCTATCCGTGCGCCATTTACAAAAAAACACAATGCAGTGTGTTACTCTTTCAAAGTGAGGATGCTCACTTTGAAGATCTATCTGTGCGGCATTTACAAAAAAAAACAAAAAAAAAAAAAACACAAAATGCAGTGTGTTACTCTTTCAAAGCAAGGATGCTTACTTGAAGGAGAGACTGAGAGATTGTTCACCATTCTCAAACACACGCTTAAATGAATCTTTAAATACAGAGTGCCCAAAACTTTCGGCTAAGACGACGAGCCCACCAGTTCTTTCTACGGCAACTTTCATTTCCGCAACCCCTACCTGTTAATTGAAAATCACATCTTTGATAATAAATATGAGTATCAGATTTCAAAAGAAATTTAACAAGATATTAGCAAATGTTTTAATCCATGTTAAACCCAATCATAATTAGTGGTGATCCTCATTATTTATTTTTTATTTTTTAAACATCGACTTGATACGCAGTTGGCTCATAAACTGGGGTAATCACATTAACAATACGCCAGACTTTCACATCTTTTTCCTCTATTGTAGTTTCACATCCGATTGAAGATTTAAATCTAATTTGGAAAGACATAAACACCAAAGACCAAACAGTGTACGCTGTCGCTGTGTTTTCATTTCATGCAAAATTTGGTAAAGAGTACAGAAACATCAAAGGGATCACTAGAGTATTTTGCATGCCTATAGCTTGAGAACTTACATGTATGTTCTCACTTAACATTATAATCATTACGTATGATTTTCTTAATCCAAACTCTAACAACACCGGCTAAATGACATGGCATATCCAAACAAGAGAGACTTAGAAGTCAACAAACAATTGTTGGAAACAAAGCATAGAAAATCCATTAAATTCTATTTGAAGCTAAAAAGATCGAGATACAAGAAATATAGAGAAGAAAACTAACCTGATCAAGTGCGGAGGCAAAAACATCTAACACATGACCCTGGCTGACTAACTGCTTGGCCAGGTTTTCATAGAACTTTACAGCCTTCTTGAAAAAGGGAGCTGCATCCTTATCAAGATCCTTGTGTGATCGGACCGGATCTGACAGATCCTTTGAAACAATCTGCATGCAATGGAAACCTTAGTTTAAAAAATAAAATACCAAAATAGAGAAATTTGAAGGACAGTATCACTGAGCTAAATAATTTGCAGAATCCTGATGAAGAGTAAACAATTCCTTAAACATTAACAAATGAAGAGAAAGAGAGAAAAAAAAAACTTTTACCGTGCCAGGGCCTTCTGTGCATGGACCTCCAACCAAGGAAATAATCCTGGCACCAGTTCCAGGTACACATGCTGCAAGCAATCCAGCAGCGACACTGATTGCTACTCCAGTACACCTGGACTGCCTATTACCAGGAGGAACCGGCCACTGATCTGTTTGCAATTCATCTAATAGCTAAAAGCAATAACATACACAGTCATTACTTTAAAACTCAAACCAAACCCGATGACCAACAAATGCATATAATTTCAGAAAGAATAAAAAAGGAGCCAACTTACAGCATTAAGAGTATAATCACATTCCGAAGCCGGCAACAAAAACCTAGCAATCCCAGAATTCTGAAACCCATTCTGAACTGGTGCATGACCAGGACCACCACCCATTCTACTAACACCAGAAGCACGAAGCCCCAACTGCTCCAAAACCTGATCCTTTGTAATCTCTTTAGAACCTCTAAACACATAAACCTTAGACATATCAGCAAACCCCAATTCATGCACCTGCACCTGCTTCCCAAACGACATAAACCCAACCAGCGCATTCTCAGGCAACAACCCAATAGCCCTCCTAATCTCAGACTTAACGAACCCCAACTCCTCCTCAATCATACAAGTATCAAGCACAAACAGAAACACAGGATTAATCTCAACTCCAGCCCCAGCTCCAGGTGCAGGGGACAAAGTATACTGAATTGTAGTATACTGAGGATACAACTCAGCAGGCACATTAGTTTCAGAGATGCCATGATAATGCTGAGGGAAGTGGTTGCGCTGGTGACACAGAGGACAGATCCAAAGCTTAGCAGCGAAGTCGACACGTGAGTAAGGGTTGAGAGCGGAGGAGCAGGTTTTGCAACGGAGAGGAGGGTAGGGGACGGTAGGGATGTCAGGATGGTACCGGATAGGGGAGATGGAAGCGGCGAGAGGGATAACGCACTTGCTTAAATCAACTTTAGTGCGTGGCCAGACGTTCCATGTCATTCGGATTCCGTCGATTCCTTCCGGATCTGTGCTGGCCATCTCCGACATGATGATCGCGATTCCGCGATTGAAATTGAAATTGAAATTGAATTGAATCGGTAGAGTGAAGTGATCGAATTGATTTACGGATCGCTTGGGGTTTGGGGAAATAGATCGCTAGATTCGCGAAGGCGATTGGGGGCTGAGGAGAGAGAGAGAGGGGCGGGATCGGAGAGAAGAGATCTGTCAGTTACTCCAATGGTAAAATGAATGTAAAATATTAGTCCCTCCGTCCTCTTTTGTTCTGTACATTTGGACTTAGGCACGATTTTTAATATATATTTAAGGTGTTGTGAGTGAATGAGTGTTATGAGTGAGAGAGTGTTGTGAGTGTGAGAGAGTGTGAGAGAGGTGCTGTGAATGTAAGAGAGTGTGAGAGAAAAAAAGTAAAAAATTGAATAGTAATAAAGTAGGAAAGAGAGTGTATTGAGAGAAAAAAATGATTATG
>JAWWMW010000119.1:170049-194987 GCA_035048345.1 Echeveria elegans | reverse complement strand
GTGGATTTAGAGTCGAGCCCCGTCACAATTCCGTCGGAACGACGGGCTGCAGCTAGTAAAGTATATTTATTGCTAACAGTTATTACTCTTTTTCCTGACAGTGTTGATGATGTATTTTCGAATGTCATTTTTCATTTCAATAATTCACTATACTTCAATGTTCAACCACATGAGTAACTCTTCTCACTAATTAGTGGTCAAATCAATAAACAATAATGTTGAATAAAGTTTCTTTCTTTTAAATCGGGAAAAGTATTTTTTAAATCTTCAACTTCTCAGTTTTGACCATTTAAATACTCATAAAAATCCATTATAGGCATTATAGGCATTTAAATCTTCTACTTTGTTAACTTTCAACATAAATTTAAACGATGTCGTTAACTCGAGTGACGAAACTTCTTGACGACGTCAATTTGCCGTTGATATTTTTCGTCAACAACAAAACGATGTCGTTTAACATAAAACAAAACGAAGTCGTTTGTCAAAATCAAAAAAACAATTAAATCGCAATTAGAGATTTCAATTAGGAATTTTGTCCAATTAATGGCTAATTGACGTCGTTCTGGTGCAGAATTTCTAGCGACTTTGGTGGCTGATTGTTTGCGAGGAGCTTTTCCGCCGGTGAAGACGGCGTACAAGATTAAATGCCCATATTGATAATGAAACTTTTAGATTCCCGCAAGAATCATTTTGTATAGATTATTTTATATATATAGTTGATCAAGGCATTATTTCGTTTCAAAGTAGATTTGAACCATTTACCTTGTATGACAAGATGTTTGGTTTTCTATTTAGTGTAAATAAAATAAAATTGCAAGATGAAGATAAAACTAAACAAAGTTGCATTCATCTTGAAAACTTCTTAAAATATAACAATAGGTTAGATATAGATGGACTAGATTTGCACACGGAGGTAAAAGTTATGAAAGAAATTATACAAGTCGAAAATGATACTCCAATTAGTATTCTAAATGAAATAAAGAGATTAGATGATTTTCCAAACGCTTTTGTTGCATATAGAATAATGTTAACCGTTCCAATCACGATTGCTTCGGCGGAAAGAAGTGTTTTAAAATTAAAATTAATTAAATCTTACTTAAGATCAACAATGGTTCAACAAAGATTAAATGGATTGGCTATTTCATCAATTGAAAAACAAATGTTACAAGAAATCGATTACGAATATTTAGTAAATAACTTTGCCTCCCAAATGCTTATCTTTCAACTAAATTAGGAACAATCTTATTGCCTTTCAAATGCTTATCTTTTGTTTTAGAAGTTTCCTAATTCTTGTTTCTTTTTTGCAGGTATTGACCATTAAAGCTCAACATTCTTTTACTGAGAAATAGCATTTCTTTGTATAACGTTTGGATAAATTATGTCTTTTGTAAGAGCCACAAAACAGGCTTTTTGATCCTTTCATTTAATAAAATTGCTGACACCGTTCAATTTTAACAAAAAAATTACATATAAGGCCCTGATTTTATACTTTGCTTTAGGCCCCTACTTGGGTTGAGCCGGCCCTGGCATTACACATAGAAAATAACTACTCCTTCCGTCCCAATTTTTTTCTTCCCATTTGGATTTGGTTACAGTTTTAAAGAAAATTAAGTTATGTGAGATAAAAGTAGAAAAAAGAATGAGTGAAAAGTGAATAGATTGGAAAATGTGAGAGAATTTTTTTCTATTTAAAAAAATGAAAAGTATATTTTGAAACGCTCAAAAATAAAATGGAAAGAAAAATATGGGATGGAAGGAGTACTATATATAATAGAATCTATGTCGGTCAGATTGTTTCTGACTTATACTAGAACTTACATTAGACCACAGAGACAGTAATTGACCTGCTTTTGAGCGGCAGCAGGTAGGCATTTTGAAAGGCAAAAGGCAATTTTTTTTGTTTGAAAGGCATTGAATGCCTATAGGCATTTGCGTTGGATGTGGCCCCACACGCACATGTGGCGTGCTGTGATTGGACCAGTTAATATGTTTTACTTTAATTATTTAATTTTTTTAATTTTTTGTTTTAATACAAAATTAATCAAATTTAATTTGTAAAAAGTATATCTTTTTTATTTTTATTTTTCGAGATCTATAAATAGAGACTAAGTTTGTGTCATTTGGACACCAAAAAAATTCAATTTTTCTTTACATATTTTCATTACTCCTCAAGCTTTTTTCTCAATCTTCAACATTCTTCATGGATCAATCATAAAACTACAATAATCTACTTATAAATCAATTAATATATTAGATATATATTGTTTCTTTTTACAAAGTAATTATTGAACTTATAAATATTATATATGTGATTAATAATAATGTATATATATGATATAGTGATGTGGATGAAAGAGAAAGTAAAAAAAGATATGGAATGCCTAGCTGCTGTGGAATAGGAAGGAAATATGATAGGATTTGATGATATGGTGGGGTCAGAATCTGATGTGGTAAACAAATTTGAAGAAAATGTTGCCTAGCTATTGGAGACTAACGACCATCCCGTCGTTCCGACGGAAATCCGGCGGACCTCGCTTTCGAACTCTCCAACAACTTCGGAGCTGGAATCGAAAATTACACAAACACAAAAACAAAACAACCAAATTCAACTCCTCTAGTCTCCAATTCACAAAATCAATCAACAAATAGGGTCTCAAAAACCGACCTTCATAACAACATTTTCTAACCAGAGAAATGGTTCGAAAGCGAATCGGATGCCAGGATGGTGGAAATCAGTGCAGATCCCTAATCCCTCATTTTGGCCATCATCCAAATCACCGCCCATTTTCAAGGCCATTGGGTTCATTCAGCACAACATGCAAATCATGTTCACTATCATCACTATCCCAATCATCTCTTCCAGCGTCATCCCTCCCTAAATCACCACCACTTCCAGTAGACAATCCAGGAATAACAGGCCCTAATCCAACATCTCCATTGATATCATCTATAGCTTCTTCCTCCAAATCAAATCTAAAATTTTCCTCATCAAAATTCCAAGCAATTCCAACTTTGGATTCATCCAGAGAATTGGGCATCGAAGATGAAAAATTGAGCTCCAATCCAGCATGTGGCGCTAGGGTCTGAAAATTGAAAACTGGAGGAGCAGCAGCAACGTGATCTGTTGAGATTGATCTTCGGACGGTCGGATTGAAGCGAATCGGATGACTTGCGAAGCTGCTGCTGTTGCAGCAGCGGCGATGGGAATTGTGGAAATGAGGAGGAATATGATGGTTGCGATGAGGATGGGTAAGCTGGGAGGAAGTCGGTGTAGAGGTCTCCGAAATCGTCATCGTCTTCCATAAACGACACGGAGGGAGGGTTGCGATTTGGGACTTCAACAATTCCAGACAGAAAATTTTAGGCTGGTTTTAGTGACGGAAATAGGGCATTTAGGGATGAAAAATTGGTTGGTATATGTATGATTGTGGATTGAATTCTTGTATATATGTAGATGGTCTTAGAGCTTCATGTACTGCTATGCCGATCACCTTGTAATAGAATCTTGTTAACCCATACACATTTGCTTGAGGACCCTCTCGGCCTTCATATGGTTACACTTTCATGTAGGCCTTCACAAAGTTGTCAGTGAACCGAAGCCGTCGGTAAGAATAAATGTCCTCAAGATCCACCCTGTCACCACTTCAATTCACCATCCATTTCATCTTATGTGGCATCATCTGAGTCGTTGATCCTCCAAAGCTCTAATAGTCTCTCTCTTGCAGCTGCTTGACTACTGTTCCAACTCAGAAACTCGTTAGCTGATCCATTTCAATCCCTCTCCCTTCCTCCCAAAGCAATTCTCGAACTTTACTCAAAAAACCTCAAGATCTGAACCATCTCCTCCAATCCCAGGTGAGTCCATTAACCTTCATTTCTCTCGAAGTACCCTCTTTTACGACACCCATTTGGTTCAATTGCACAATTCTGTTCTCAAATTTCCAATCTTGTTTGTTGCAGTAGGAGCTCAAAAAATGGAGCAGCAGCAATGTCTGAGATTTGGTTTACTACTGATTGGCCTAATGCTGATGGGTTTAGGTATTGAGGCTGTGAATGGAGAAGATAAGACAATATTAGTCAAAACCATCAAGGGCAAGAAAGTATGTACTCAAGGATAAGAATGTTCATACTATTCTCAGTATTGTTGTAACCAAACAATTTCAGACTTGTTCCAGACTTATCAGTTTGAGAATCTTTTCACAAAAAGAAACTCTCCAGTAGCTCATGCTGTTGGATTTTGGGATTATAGATCTTTCATTACTGCTTCGACTATGTATCAACCACTTGGTTTTGGTACTACTGGCGGCAAATATATGCAGATGAGGGAAATTGCCGCATTTCTTGGACATGTCGGCAGCAAAACTTCTTGTGAGTCATTTGCTCTTTTCTTGATCTGGTTATCAGTTGGTTTTATTAGTTGATGGTAGAATTTTACGAATTCTTTTATTGCAACATACTGAATTGCAACTATACATCGGCAGGCATAATTTTCTAGCATGAAATGTTACTTACAACTTTCGACCAGGACAATCAAAATTGGGTTGTTACACTATATGAACAGGATTAGAAATAGTGGTTTTTATCGATCAACAACTTGATCATTATTAAGAATGAAAGGAAGGGTTAGAGATTTGTGTCATCAAGCTTGCTAGATGACTTACTGCTTTGAATTTCAGTCAAAGGATCTCACTGTATAGTAATCTCATTCCATTCAAATGATTTTAGTTATGTTTTAAAATTTGTAGGGATCTAGACATGTCGTGGTTCTACCTTATTTATAATTGTGTATGCATTTAACAACTATTAATAAAAGATGATGGATTTCTTCTAACTCAAAGAGACAATTACAAATGAAATAAAACTATTAGTAAAATGTGTGATTTTAGGTGGTTATGGGGTGGCAACAGACAGGCCGTTAGCTTGGGGACTTTGTTACAACTTACAACAAGGAAGAGAGTCCAATGCAGTCGTACTGTGATGAGTCTGATAAGTATAAGCTTCTTTTTCCATGTGCTCCTGGAGCTGATTATTATGGTAGAGGTGCCATACCTATATACTGGTGCGTATTTATTTATTACATCCATAAATATTCGGCTTTCAGGTGCGGGAGCGCGTTACTTATGCGCCATATCGTTCTTTTGTAACTCTTGTATTAGGAATTTCAATTATGGCTATCATCCAGAATGGGTTTCAGAAAATGCCACCATTGCCTTCCAGACTGCTATGTGGAGGTGGATGACACCAATAAAAAAGGGTCAACCTTCAGCTCATGACGTGTTTGTTGGAAACTGGAAACCGACCAAGAACGGCACTGAAGCAAAGCGTATACCTGGATTTGGAGCTACTATGAACATCATGTACGGAGACCTTGTCTGTGGTCAAGGCAACATTGATCCAAGGAACAAAATCATCTCTCATTACTTATACTATCTCGACCTTATGGGTGTTGGTCGTGAGATGGCTGGCCCTAATGAAGTGCTCTCTTGCGCTGAACAAAAGGCATTCAACCCGATCGAGTCCTCAACCACTTGAAGTCTTGAACTTTCACAAGAAATGTGTCTTGCAAAACAGCTCCACGATGCTATTAAATTTCTACAAAGTGAACTCTTTCCAAAAGTGTCAGGTAAAAATGTTCTGAAATCATATATGTATAAATATTTATCTGTGATGTGTGCTTGGAGTGCCCAATGATAGGCAGGCATGGAGGTCGCAGTTGCCTTGTCGTCTATGACTTCGTTTCATTTATATAATTGTTGAGTGTTTCCAGTATTTAAATTTGTCAAAGTATGGTTAGTATATGTGTTCAATCCGGAAGATTGTATAAAAAGAAGAAGTGCTATTTATTTATCAGAGTTGCTAATAATGCTCAAAGTAAATATTTTTTTACTATTTGTTCTTTAGGAAATAAGCTGACTTTTCTATTTTCTCAACAAAAGACTATTGATGGCGTCTTGACAATTTTATATAGTAAAAGAAAACTAAATGCCCTTCGTGTTGCCAAGGTAAAAGAGTGATGAAGCTCTTTTCGTCATCTTTCTTAAGGCAAGAAGGACATTATAATCTAAACCGAACCCTCTGAGACCTTTGCACAACAGTTTCTTGTTATTGACTACATGATATTAAGATTGCAGGTGGAACAAGTGTTAAAAGCTACATTAGAGAAGGAAACAGACAATGGGGAGAATGTAAATAAGATGTCTTCTTAAAATGGGTCCATTCTTTGTGGCACCAGAGTCTAAATGACCTGCAAGATCTGCACAACTTCAGCCATTGAACGCCTACTTGAAGAGTTGAAGGTACCTGAGAAGTACATACCAAAGCCAGCTTCAACATCGGCAACACTTCCTCATCGGGATGCTCAACCATTCCTGAATCAAGACATTCCAAGACATTGTCTTCCTCGAGCAAACCTCTCGCTTGATCACTTCTGTATCACAAAATTGTCTTCCCCGTATTCTACCGGTCTTCTTCCAGTCATAAGTTCCAGTATCAGTACTCCATATCCAAAGACATCGCATTTCTCTGTGACTATCATGTTCTGACATGCCAGCTCAGGTACGACGTACCCTAACACGCTTCCCAATCTGTTAACTGTTACATGCTTGTCATGTTTCGTCAGCAGCCTTGCTAGTCCGTGATTGGATAAAGAGGCGTTGTAATTTGTGTCAAGCAGTATGTTACTTGGCTTCAAGCTGTAATGAAATATCGGTGGCTCAAACGAATGGTTCAAATGAGGTAGACCCTTGGCTGTCCCGAAAAGGATTTTGAATCAAATATGCCACGGCGTGGACGGGGATGATCGGTATCAGATTTGGATGGTTGGCTTTGGCCAATATGCAAACTTCACGATCAAATTCTTCACCGAACTGAAGAATGTTTGAAGCCACAAGCTTCTTGATTGCGACAGGTCTCTCTTCGACTCCAAGCAGAACTTTATAAACTGTTCTGAAAACTCCTGTCTCGATCTCCTCAGCCTTGTTTAGCATAATCTCAGGATTGGTGACATAGCCTTGGATCGGTGACTTTGAATCAAACAATACGAGTTTCTCAATTGGAGGTTCTCCGGACTTCATCGAGCTCGAGCACATACTCTCCAATGCTGCTTCTGGAAGTGCCATCCTCCTTTTAGCCGAGGCATTCAAAAGGGTAATCATCAATACTCCCATCAAAATCAACACAGCTGCCGAAATAGTTACAATGGCCGATATAATCAAAAAGCTCCAGTTGCCGAATTTCATAGCACTAGCGGATTCTGGCCTAGAACGATGACCGTCCACCTGGTTTCCATATGCTTGAGGATCCAAAACTGCAGCTTTGGCATATTCAATGTACACGGTCCTTTCAGCAATGGAGAGCAAATGCAGAGATTACCTTGAATTGCGATTTGATCTAATGACTGAAACACATTGCTTAGAGGCAGCCTGCCAGTCAGTTTGTTGTACGATATGTTTACGGGAAGGAGATTTGTCGGACTTCCCAGCTCCATTGGTATTTCCCCTCTTATACCATTGACATCCTCCTTGGAATCTGACCGCTAAGATTATTTTGCGACAAGCTCCTGCAAAAATCGGCTAAACCTGATCAGCTCAACTAGTCTAGTAAGCACCCATTGGCCTTTAATACTTACAGTACAGAAAGAGAGGAGCAGTTTCCAATCTCATCAGGAATCGAACCAGAGAGCGAATTCCGATCAAGCTGAAGAACATTCAAGCTTCCGGAATCACACAAATCACCGGGACTTCCACCACCAATGCCACAGTTTCTAAGGTCTAAAACCGTAAGGTTCTGAAAGTAACCAACCTCTGGCGGAATAGCAGCACCCTCCAAACCATTCCAGTACAAGTTCAGAAGGCTCAAATCCGAAAACAAACCAAGCTCAGCAGGAATGACACCACTCAGCATATTTCTTGACAAGTCCATAACTTTCAAAGACTCGAAGACTCTACTCTAACCTCTAGGAATACTCCCAATGAGCTCGATGCGTGAGAGGTCGATTTCTTCCAACCCAAGATCAAACAATGCCCGAGGAATACTCCCGTTAAACCCGATTGTTCTGCAACTTGATCACGCCTAGTCTGTAACAGTAACTCAACTAAACCGGTATGTTTCAAGAGATCAAATTATCACCCAAGTTCAAAACTTCATGCAACCCCAGATAGCCAATCCTCTCCGGCAGACCTCCGGTCATCCGATTACTCAAAAATTGACAGTCTCCAAGCTGACAAGCGTAGTAACCCACTAAGGAAACTCACCAGACAACTGATTCACGGACAAGTTGAAAACCGAAAATGCTGTCAACACTTCAACAGAATCAGGAATTTCACCACTAAACTGATTCCTACTCAAATCCAGGGACTGCAAATGTGTACAATAGCCAATGTCTTGAGGAATACGGCCGGAAAGTTGATTCCTTTGGAGCTTAAACTCCTTCAAATTCGGCAATGCCGACACGCCTTTCGCCACAATCCCGGAAAACAATTTGTTCGAAAGATCCAAACTTCTCAGCCTCTGAAGCTCAAGCACTCCGTTAGTGAAATCAATCGCATTGGACAACCGATTTTTTGCCAAATTCAAATGGTTTAAACTCAGACAGTTGAACAGCCAGTTCAGAACAGAGCCTTCAAACTCATTGTCACAAAAATCAAGAGACGCAGAGCAACACAGTTAGAAAAACAGTTAGAAAAAAAAAACACAGTTAGAAAACAGAGCATCCGGAATTCCTCCCGTAAACGAATTCCCAGACAAGGAGAGTTATCGTGTTCGTTCCAGGAAGAGAGGTGGTTGTTTGGATCGATGATGTCGGATTTGAAGACGATTAGGCCTAATACGTCGTCGTTGGTTTGAGGGAGTGATGCGTGGGAAGGTGTGGTGAGGAGTTGGAGGAGAGGAGAGGCGGGATTGGCATTTTTGGGAAGGAGTGGGAGTGGCAGAGGAAAACAGAACATGGTGGATGAAGTCATATGTTCTGTTCTATCACGGGACACATTTTGATTTTGGATTTACTTTTCAGTTTATATATTACTTTAATCGAGAATAATGCAAAGTAAATACTTATTACAAGACTTTTGACAGAAAAAAAACCTCTTTATTTTATTAGATGCCGTTTGAGAACGACATCGGTTAAATAATTGCGAAATTGAATGATCAATTTAAGTTTAGGCTTCTGTCTTGTTTAGTTCTGCTTCAGGCAATCACTCTGTTAGTGAAACGTTATAGAAATTGAAATGACATAAAGATTGATAACTCAGTTCGGCTCTTTTAAAGCTTAGTCCGGGGCTTCTCCTCAAGACCGGTGGAAACAATTCACTAATCAGAAATATTCTTACTCAACACTTAGAACCTCAGGTAATGTTATAGCTAAGAATAATCTAGTGAAGAGAGATATAAGAAAACCTCAATCCTTAGATACAAACTCGCGTCTTGATGTCCACCAATTCAGACACGGTCTAAACTCTTCTTTGTACGTGTTCTCCAGTTAACAAGATCTGAAGTTTTAACAGCTTGTCGGCGTTCTTTGAATATCATCTTGATGTGAAGAGTGAACGTCGGAATTAGGCTCGGAGCACGACATCAGAGTAATATTTATACTTTGGCTTGATTGACGTCGTAATCTGGCTCTTGCTCGTCGTCTGGCGTATTTTGACGACGTCGAGGATGTGTAGTTGTACTTTGCTTAATACTCAATCAACATGGAAGGGATCCATATGTATTTATAGTGAATCGTTTGCTTCTTCTCCAAGCTGATGACTCACTTGCTGAAAACACCTTTTGAATATTTAGATTCCTTATTGATAATCTTCTTGATAATGATACTTGTCAAAATTGCTTTTAACTAATAATTAGGCAATATACATTTTAATTCCATCAATATTTGATAAATATATTTACTTGAATATATCAGATATATATGCACCTTGTTACTTAGAAACTCCAATATATCGTCTTTATTAAGTTGGCAATTGATAAAGATACACTTCGCACGAGTGGCAGTGTGTGGCACATTTTGAGGAGAAGCAGCTTGACTCAGCCTGCATTTCAGGTGCTGGGTCGTCTCACACACTGGTCAAGCATCCATGTTCAACTACATAGCAGAAAATATTGTCATCAACGAGCACCAACCTTGAAGGTGCTCTAAATTTGTAAGATAAAAATTTATTTATTTTTAAATGAACCCATGAATTTGACTATATTAAATTATATATAAGTTGTGCATGTTTTGCGTTTAAGATGCAACTAGTATGATTCTGGCCTCAAATGCGGGACATTAGATCGAATTTCAATTAAACGGCCCATAGAGCCCAATGTGCAAGAAGTCAATAACAGAATGGAAAAGAAGAAATTCAAATAGGGTCGGCCATTGGAAATAGGAGAATGGTTTTTCTGAAGATGAGTTAACAGAGGTAAAAATACTGGAGTTGAATGGATCGGCGAAGGTTGCTATGCAGCCCCGTCGGGAATTATGATAATCATAGGCTAGAATTGTCGTGGTTTGGGTCGTCCACGAGCAGTCAAAGCACTACGCGACCTGATTTAGTTGCATAATCCATCAATATTGGGATTAAGTGAGACGAGGTCGACATCTAAGGAATGGGACACGTTGAGGGTTAAACTTGGCTTCTAAAATTGTTTTTCAGCCAACTGTAATGGCAGATAAGGAGGATTAGCACTTTTATGGAAATCTTATGTGGATGTGGTGATCAACTCATACAACAAATTTCATATTGATGCCAAGGTAAACTCAAATTCATCATTTCATTTTACTCTATTTTATACGACCTTCTGCGTTGGGACCTTCTGCGTTCATTGGAACGGAGAAATGAAGGGCCTTGGATCGTTTTTAGTGACTTTTTCCCTTTTTTTTCAAAAGAGGATCAATGGGTTTCACACCTACCCCTTGGTGCCATTGATGGGGATTGAACCCTTGACCTTAGGGTTCAAGGGCAGGTGTCTTTACCACTTGACCACCACTCAATTGGCAAAAACACAGGTTTTTAGTGACTTTAATGAAATTCAATACTCGAGGAGGATGCAAGGGGGTATGCCTCGTAATGATAATTAAATGAGACTTTTTCGAGGTGCCTTAATGGATTGTAGACTAATGGATATTGGGAGTGAATCTGATCGGTTTACTTTCTCAAATAAACGAAAAGGGATCCATGAAAATAAAGTTTCACTAGTCAGAGTAATAGCAAATCAGGACTGGATAGATTTATTTCCTTGGACAAGGGTGTGTCATGGCTTGGCTAACTCTTCTGAGCATTCTCCCAGCATACTTTCCCTGAACCAATTACAAGAAAGATAACACAAGGTACTCAGTATGCTTTTCGTTTTGAAACTATGGTTATGAGATGCAAATTTTAGAGTGGTAATGGATGAAGCGTGAAGGGTAGCCAAAGCAGATAAAGCAAAATTAAAGGACAAATTAGAGTCGTGTGCAAATAGTTTTACAGCAATGTAATACAGAAGTTTTTGGTAATGTTCAACAGAAGATCAGACTTCTAAAGAAGGAGATTTGTGCATTACAAGAATTACCTAGAACTGAAGAATTGGCCAGAACGGAATAGAATGCGTCAGATGAGTTAGATGAATGGTTGGCAAGGGAGGAATTATTATTGAAACAGAGAGCACGAATAGAATGGTTAAAAGGAGGAGATCATAATGCAGCCTTTTTTTTAAAACAAAGGCCTCAAGGAAGAAAGAAAGGAAATTTATTGATGTAATAATGAAAATTGATGGAACATAAGTCAATGATTCTGCAGGAATTCTAAATTAATTTGCGAATTATTTTCATAATATTTTTTCTTCCTCTTATACATAAAATAACCCTATTGATTGGAACAGTCTTGGAAGCAATCCAGCCTAGGATTTCAGAGGAGATGAATTCTAAGTTGATTGAGCCATACTTTGTGGAAGAGATTTGAATAGCACTGTTCCAGATGCATCCGGAAAAAGCTCCAGAAATAGAAGGTTTTTCAGCTTTATTCTATCAGAAATTCTGGGAAGTAATTAAAGACGATGTCTATGAGGAGATTCTGAATTTCTGAATAATGATGAACTGAATATCAACCTTAATACCACTCAGATGATTTTACTTCCAAAAAAAGAGGAATTAGTGAGGTTTGAGGATTTTCGTCCCATCAGCTTATGCAATGTAATTATGAAATTGATAACAAAAGTTCTTGCAAATAGATTATGTGAATACCTTCCTGCAGTGATATCTCCAAATCGAAGTGCTTTTCTGAAGAGAAAAAAAAAAGACTTACTACTGATAATATCTTGATTGCCTAAGAAGCTTGTCATTGTGTGCTGAGAAGGAAGAAGGGTACTCAAGGTTTTCTATCTATAAAAGTTGATACGTGCAAAGCATATGATCGAGTTGAATGGGAGTTTTTAAGACAAATGATGAAGAGAGTTGGATTCCACTATACCTGGATCACTAAAGTAATGAAATGTGTGGAATCTGTTAGTTACAAACTGAAAATAAATGGACAGCTCTCATATGTAATTCTCCCTGGTAGAGGTCTTAGACAGGGAGATCCAATATCACCATATTTATTTCTTATATGCCAATAATGGTTTTTATCTCCGTTTAATACTCTGCAAATTGATAGGAAGGTGGAAGGTGTTAGAATGGCACCAGGCTTACAGAGACTAAACCATTTTTTATTTGCAAATGACTGTTTGATATTTATTAAATCAGAGCTACAACAACTGTGGAACCTGAAGCCGCTGTTATCTTGGTATGAAGTAATGGTAGGGCAAAAGGTAAATATCGACAAATCAGAATTCATGTTCAGCCCCAATATGGATTGTTATATGATTCAAATTTTTTGCTGCTTATTTGGAATGTGCCCTGTAAAAATACATTCTCTGTGGGTCTACCTACGGTAATTGGAAATAATCGCATGGATATTTTCAGAGATCTAGAGGAAAAATGGGCAAACGAGTTCAGGATTGGAAGAGAAGTGTCAGTAAAATCCTGTTTACAGTTCATACATTTGTATGATAAGGGATGTTTTAAACTGCCAAAGATTCTATGCAGTAATATGTCTTGGTTAGCACTCAATTTTTGGTGGAATAGTGAAAACACATCTTGAGCTATCCATTGGATCAGAAAGGACTTAATGCAACAAGGAAGGAGGTTTGGGTTTTTGGTGTTTTGAAAGTTTAAATGCTGCTATGTTGATGAAACAGATATAGTGGGTACTTACAAATCCTGATCTACTTATAAGAAGAATTTTCAAACATAAATACTTTAGGAATCATGGTTTCTTAGATAGTAAACCGAAGTCAAGGGATTCCTTTGTCTAGAAAAGTATTGTTGGGGTATTGGACTTTTTTAAATTTGGTTTGGTACTGTCAAATGGTAATGAGTGGAGATGGAAATTTACTAATTCAGGGTTTTATTCAGTGAGGTTTGGTTATGAGTTGGCAAAACATTGAAAATTAACAACTCAAACTGCATATGGGGAAGTTTCAGAGTGGACAAAAAATGCCCAAACATGGAATAAATTCTAGAGAATTCATGTCCCTGATAGAGTAAAGTTGGTCACTTGGAGACTTCTTCATAACTCTTTATCAGTTTTTACAAATTTGGAAAAGCGAGGATGTACTGCTAATACTGAATGTGTTTTCTGTGGTTTCAAAAGGGAAGATGCAAATCACTTATTTTTTTGATTGCTGGTGGTCAAAGTGTTTTTGGGTTTCTTTGGGTTTGGAGAACAAAGCTTGGCAATCTGCTGAGCATTGGAATATAGATGATAGACTTTGGTATATCCTGTGTGAGGAGGATTCAAAACTAATTCGACTAGTGTCTATGGGAATATGAGTTATATGGTATAACCGGAATTTAGTGGCTCATGGAAAAAGTGCTTTGTCCATTAATGCCTGTTGTCTCAAGGTTACTAGTAGCCTTACTCAGTTTGACTTGAAGTATATGATTGGACTTTGCCCTCAAATCCAATATATCCCATCTACTAATGACACTGACTTTTTTAGTGATGTTTCTTGGTCTCGGAGAACTAGAGATGGAGGATGGGCATTTGTTGCTATATTTGGCAACCTCATAATCAGATGTCAGACAGGGTTTAATGGTGACAGGGTATCAGGTTTGGAGGAGGAGCTAAAGGGTTTTGTTGAGTCCCTGCAGTTGGCTAAGGATATGAGTTGTGTGTCAGCTACTTTCTTCTCCGATAGCACTGCCGTTATCTGGGCTTTGCAAAGTGGCATTAGCTGTGGAGGATCTGAGGGTTGGGTGTCGTTGTTTAATAAACGAGTTTCATTGCTATGCCAAAATCAGAATTGGAACAATTACCATGTTTTTTGAGAAGACAACTTGATTTTAGATTTTCTAGCAAAAAAAGTAAGAGAGGAGCATTGGAACTGCGAATACCAGGTTGCTATTCCACTACTTCCAATGGAAGTGTTGATACAGTTACAACATTTCTAAGCTTCTATTCCAGTCTGGTAGCCAGGTCCTTTTCATTTCGCTGATTCAGTGTATTAAGGACAGTTGTTGCTCTATTCTTTTAGGCCTTTGGGTCCTTGTCATTACGATATTTCTCATCAATCTAAAAGAAGAAGAAAAGATGCAATGAAATAGTTCATTTTGAAAAAGACTCATAGATTATAAATATAATTCTCGATAAAAGATCATCGCTTTAGTCATACTGTTTCTTTTTTAAAATAACACCATTTTTTTCTATTTGAGAGTATTACAATCATCGCTCATAGCATACTACAAACATCGCTCATAGAGCGCATAGCATATTACAATATATCTCATAAACCCTATTTAAACTTCTTTGGTAGATATATATCTTGCACAACTTTGAAGCACGGACCGCATCAGGCGCCTTCTACCAATGAAGATCAACATCACACTGCTAGCATCGCATCACTCGAGCACGGAAAGAAATAACACCTCCACACCGAAGCAGGAGAAAGACACAGCGTCCACACCATAGGGGGTTAATAAAGAGCTCCTACTCATGATGAGAGGAGAATGACCAAGCCTAATAATAGGCAATTGAAAAGAAATGGTGGAGGCCAAGAATTGAACCCTGCACCTAAGAGTTTCATGTCCAACTTCATACTGTTTGAAGTATCAACAATGAATCATATTCACAGTTCAAACGATCTTAATGCAATAGATCAGGTATGGAATTCCTCTGAAAATAATGTTGCGGTTTCTGCTTCATGTTCATCCTCGGTTTCGAATTCAATCGACCTTAACGTTGGGGCTTTCGTTTTTGTTGAAGATGTGACTAATTAAGGTATTCCATTATTTTTAGAACCACGTTGTTGTGCTTGTTCGCTATAAGTTTTGTATGTGATGAGTATCATTTGAATAGATATATATGTGAGAATTGTGCTATACTTAAATGTTTCATGCCGTGACAACATAATTGATAAATATTAATGTTTGATTGTGTTTGTATGCTGTGTAATATCTTATGGATTTGATGAATATTATAAGTACTTTGATGAATATGGATGCACAAATATCATCATTCATCCAGACCGAAAATTTACGGGTCGGTCCTTGGGTCACATATTTGTAAAAATTCGAGTTACGGGTCAAGTCAGGTCCGCATTGTACCGAATTTATGTTATTTAATTGAAATTAGTTAGAGTTAATTGTTCTATTAATTAAAATAAATCTAAAATTTAATTAAACTCTAAAAATATTCGAATCTAAGACCTTCCATATTCAACCCTAAGCTCTATCCATTGCATTAAACATCTTTTGGACAAATTGAGTGTCAAATAATTATATTCTTAATTTTTCAAATGGCAAAAATAAGTTTTATGGGTTTCGAGTCCAAATCAGACTCGAATAAGTTAATGGGTCGGGCCGGTCCAATCCTCTGGTCACTTCTTCAATTTTTCAGGTCATCGGGTCCAAACCGTATCAATCCGGTCTGGATCAACCCTAATGCACATCCCTACTGATGAATATTAGTGTGGTATCACATCTTTCAATGAATATTATTGTTTGACTGTCTAATGACATGTTAATGTGATTTGTTTTTGATGAATCCTATTCGTCTGTTGATGAATGTTAGTGTTTTTTTTTATATCTTCATGTTAATGTATTCTGGATTTCGATGAATATAATTTGCATTTCGATGAATATTAGTGTATTATTATACCTTTTATAGGTAATTCGATTTCTAATAATTTCAATAATTTTTCTTCTGCGATGTCTTCACTTAAATGTAGTTGGATTCTCATATGTTCAGCAAATCGTAAACCACACATAGGTTTGGTGGCTTCAATCAGTTTTATGCAGATTATGCTCGTAGATCAGGTTTTGGCTTTCGCCTGGGTACTAAATAATGTTTCAAAGATGGTACTATACTGGTTCAACATGTTCCGTGTAATCGTCAAAGGTTTAGTGATTCAAATAAGAGTGAGGTGAGAGTTGCATTATAGTGATAAGTGCACTTCATGCAATCCAAGAGAATTTATAAGAACTAGGGTGATAATGTCGAACCCAAGGTAACAGTGGATACACAGTTATGTTAACTATTTACTCGAGATAGTTCTAACCGTTTGACGGATTTTCAAATTGGTAAAGGTTAAAAGAACAAATGTTAGTTTAAAATAAATTAGCTTAATTAGATGACTAGAATCTAACTTATTTAATAGTACGCATGAATTGCATTAAATGATTTATAAAATAATGTAGAATAATTTTGGATAGATTTAGTATAGAACTAAGCATGCAACAAAGATGTAAGTCTGACGCGTCCGATTCTTGAAATGCATACACATAAACAAATTAAATGATGATAAAATTGTAATCGGTTGGATTCTTGAATTATTACCGTAGAATTCAATTTCCTTAGCATCATCGGCCGGATTCTTCACTAATTTCATTGAATACATTTTAAGCTAGTCTTTCATCTAAACATAACATCACCGGTCGGATTCTTTGCCATACTCCAACTTAAGAATATATAATTTCATAAAATATTAATTTTGTCCTTGGTGGCACATCACTAACATAGGTTCATCCTTCTTGATTCCTCCCCGAGTTAAAGTAATTATGCAATCAGAGCTATCCTAGGTTCACAAACGTTCTTTCCTAGAATAAAACTACTCAAACAATTCTATGAGGCGTTTCGTCAAACACCTAACATGCATGGCACAAGCGTAAGCCATATACATCTCGTTTTAAACCAAACTCATTTATAGATTTACTAGCGGACCACCCGTTGTCCCGACGGAAATGTGACAGAAACAGGCTACTCATCGAACTCATTACATTAATCGAAAGAATATATGATCATATATCATAAATTCTCTACTCAATAATCGACAAAATACGATCAAATACGCTCACCATCGTCCCCGAATGTGAAATCTATCCAGTCAAATACGATTAATAGTTGTTCAAATACCCGATCAAATACAGTCAAATATGGTCAAATACGTGATTGATGATATGGTTTGTAATAAGTGATAGAAGGCGGAGACATTTTAATTAAGCATTTCATAGCCTTTGTTCACTATTTTGAGGAAAATTCCATAGACAATTTTGAGAGTTAACGGGAAAAGAAACTATTAATGTATTTTAGTCATGTTAGGAGCAACCAGAGCGTATTGTGTATTGCAACAACAAGCTAGCGCGTATTGTTATATTGGTATCACTCTAACTGATTGTAAGAACTTTTGGAGAAATTTGAAGACATTTATTGGAAGTAGTGATGTGTGAATGGTTGTTGACGTTTAACGGTAAAAAAGTATATAAGAAACTATTGTTCTGAGTATTTTATGGAAGAAGATGATACTCTAAGTCGACTGACGTGTTGTAAAGCGGTGTATTTTTACAAGTCAAAAGAATTTATAAAGAACTAGGGTGAGTGTCGAACCCAATGAAAAAAAGTATATAATAAACTATTGTTCTGAGTATTTTATGGAAGAAGATGACTGACGTGTTGTAAAGCGATGTATTTTTGTAAGTCAAAAGAATTTATAAAGAACTAGGGTGAGTGTCGAACCCAATGGAACGATTGAAACTCAATTGATTATACTATCGATATGCTAAACAGTTCTAACAGATTAAGAGGGTTCTAAAAGAGTTTTGATGAAAGTGAATTGTGAATAACTATTTAAGAAGAAAGATGACTAAGGAGAGACTCATCCTATCGTACTCACGACTTCAATTTTGAGATTTATTAAAATAGATAGAATGACTTTGAAAATGTTTGATTTAGTTAGGACTAATAATACACATATTTTGTACATCTCACTGGTCCGAATTTTGCCTTATAAAAATATATGCAACATACATGACGATAATAACTCTCGCGAAAAATTATTAATCATATAACTAAAATCCATTAGCCGCATATAGTCACATATAAGCTAACTTCTTTGAATACTTTCTAAACTAGTCTTTTATCGATCAATAGCCTCATATGGTCACATATAAGCTATTTTCTGACTAAAAAACATTTAACCTCGTACAATACTAACTTTTACCTATTTCGGTATAATACTAGCCTGGAGTTCTGGTGGTGATGGTTGAGTTGATAGTCGAGACCACATTTGTAGTCTCCATCTCTCACTCCATTTGTGGAAAAAAACGTACAGAATTCGTAAAGTCAAATGAAACTCAGCAGACAGCCGGGATGAGAAGGTTTGCAATGGAGAAGAGTAGTTCAGACGTAATTTTCTGAGGGTCAAGATGCACACGACTTGAGTGATGACCTACTAAAACTCAAGTACACAGCCCCATTTTAGTCCTAGAAAAATAAGAGTCTGCAGAAAGGTCAAAGGGTCCGAAGGGAAGAGTCTAAATTGTGATAAGTGAACCTGGATCTGAATAATAAAAAACAGAACTGACAAAAAGGAAGCATGTGGATAACCTTGAATTGTCTTTTGAATTGAAACATGACAAAATCTTGACAAACACACTAACATAAGGCAGTTTGTTGGCTGTAGCACTTAAACAATTGCATTGGCTGCGCTGGCAATCCTGGGCCATAAATCAGCACACTCCTTACCAATAGGACCAGTGATAGCAGAACCTGAGACAAGAACACATTCCGATTTAATAAGACGTGATAACGAACAGAAGCAATGTAAAAGACCATTGCTATGTGGTGTGTTAACATACCCTTCATTTCACCCTTGGGGTTCACAATCACACCAGCATTGTCTGTAGGAACAACGATTGTGAAAAAGTTAGCACTCGTGATCATAAGAAAATATTAGAATCACTTAAAAGTTCTGAATAGTGTGTCCACTCAGTTAAGTTAAATGGGAGTCTTTCCCATATAGATAATAAACAACATTAAAAAGAACCAGAATATATAAGCTACGACAGGAATGCCACCGTAATGGGAACCCAACAGTGCTGACGCTTATAACAATTAAACATCAAGATACGAGAACACATGATTTATGCACCAGCTACAGTGCAGAGAAAACCACCAATAAAATCAAAAGACAATTTAAAAAAATAATCCACAAACCAATTTACTAGGGCGACCTTTCTTACAAAATATCACTCGAACTTCATAATAAACTACTACAAGCTCCTAAGTCATTATGTCAACTATGCAACATGTGGCGGACAGCAAAAAGTGACATCCCAAGATCAAGGGAAGCCAATCGATAAAATCCCAAACTATACAATTGCTGGCAGCAGAAAGCAAAACATCAAAACACAAACTCAACACATTGATGCTTGACCACCAAGGTGTTATATAGCTAGCAAACTTCTTATCACAATAAAACACATTTTATATACTACAAACTATTAACAGCATTCACTGCTAACATACACAATGATTACTATTATGACCTAAATAATCTTCATCGAACGATCAAAAACAAATCCTAAAGGAAAACAAATATAACAACAAGATTTGTATATTGAGAGCGGAATACCTTCAAAATACATGAAAACACCGTCCTTTCGGCGCCAAGGCTTGCGCTGCCTAACAATCACAGCAGGCATAACCTTTTTCCTCAAATCAGGCTTTCCCTTTTTCACAGTAGCCATCACCATATCACCCACACAAGCTGATGGTAACCTGTTTAACCTTCCCTTAATTCCCTTCACAGAAATGATGTACAGATTCTTTGCTCCAGTATTGTCTGCACAGTTCACTGTCGCAGCAACTGGCAGACCCAGTGACATACGGAACTTGTTCCCGGCAGAACCTCCGCGACCTGCATCGATTCGATTCAATTGATGAGTGATTCAGCAACAAAATTAAAAATTGATAGTTGAGATGTAATGTGAAGAGGATTTGGGATCGGAAACTGGAGTACAGATTAGGGGTTGGTACGAGTGAAAACTGACCTCGTTTCGACATTGTTGATGCCCGCAGCTGAAAAGAAAATCGGAGGCGATTAGGGTTTCGTAGCAGAAGGCTTTATACGGGTTTAAGGTTGGTGGCGATGGAGCTTCGTTTCGTTCTGAAATGGCCCATTGGGCCTTGTCTGCTTGGGCTTGGAGACATTTGATGAAGAATATGATATGTTTTTGGTGAGAATTATGATATATTTTTGGTAAAATGCGAATTTTATATTTAAACTTCAAAAAGTTAGAAAATATCATTAAGTTTTAAATCTCTTTGAGTCACCTTCCAACTTAAGGGTCTCTTATCAAAAAAAGAAAAAAATAGAATATCATTCACATAAACTTTTATGATCATTAAAATATTTTGAATCCAAGTTTGTCTTTTAAGGGATAACAGCCGAATCCCGTAATCTTCAAAGTCAGGAACTACAAGTGAATAATATGTTGTGAACTTTATGTTATAGCATCTGCACCTGTTGGAGCTTTCAACTCGTTGAGGAGCTTCTCTATGAGCAACTTCTGTTACTATCCACAAAATACTAATAGCATTTTGAGCTCCTATTACGATTCAGTATATTTTATTACGATTTTAATTAAATTATTTATTTATTTTGAATTTTAAAGACATTTTTTGAGGTGCCAAGATTGCATTTTTATCCAAAAATGTAGACGTAGGGGTGTAGGAGCATTGGGCCTGAGGATAAAAAAAGCCCACACCTTGTCATGCAGCCCACGCATTTTTTTTTTCTTTCTTCGTCATGCATCTAACGTGTTGAATTCCAAACTCTAACACGGGCAGCAGTAACTCCTCTCCGGCGATCTCATCAAGTCACATTTACTGAGCCAAATTTACAAGAGTGAAGAAAAACGAGGTTGCGTCCCCTTTAATGAGCCAAATTTTGAGGTCATGAATCCCTGATTAAGTGTGTTTAACCGTTCTATCTAATCATTTATTTCCCATTGTTGCGTGTAAATGAATAGGTTTTCGTAGTGATTTACATTTCAGGAATATGAAGACCACTTTGAAAATTGATGACATTTTGATGTATTTTGAGCTACATTTGATTATTAAGAAAGATGCCAACACAACTAGAAGGCAAAGCTTTAAATTTCTAAGTGGCGTGCAGAAGCGTATGGTTTATGAATTCCCAGAGAAAATTTCGCAAAAAATCACTAGGGATCGACACAATGAATAATTAGTGGGCATCATCGGGGAAGAACAAGGGTATTCATCGCGAATTCGGTCATGTCTAGGTTGATCAAAGCGAAATACTTCCATTCTTCTTCCCTGTTCGAGGGTCCCCTATGGCCTATGCTACATGCTTTCTACAGTTTGGCGAAGTTTTCATTTTGCAGCCTAAGTTGCCATAGAAGGTTTCAACATGGCTGGTCCTCATAGGGAGGTCGTATGGATTGGATGGTGGCTTCTCGGTTAGGTTAATTTGCTTTCCAATTCTTCTCTGATAAGAAATCATGGCCCGACCCATATGATGCAGGCACATCTACTAATTCCTTGTATCGACATTTGTGGAAGTTGTCTATCCCATCAAAAATAAATGGTTTTGCTTGACGACTTTTTACTAGGGGCTCCTCTGGATAGAGGCAGAGCGAGGAATTATTTGACGTGGGGTGAATATTTACGGAAGTTCGGGGGCAGCGCCCACGGAAAAAAATTCGGGTTGGACAAGCTAATAAATGATTCAGGTCCATAAAAATCAAAAAATAAGGAAAATATCATATCATTTATACACAAATTATATAAAATAATATTAATTTTTGATCATGGTGGGGTCGGCCGATAATTTTGACATCAATGGTACGTTTTCAGGAAAATAAATGAAATAATAGTAATTTTTTGACCGCGATGGACCTGCCTCCGCCCCTGGGTGTGGCTTTAGCTAGACGCAACTACATTGATAAGCCAGTTTGCAAGATTTGTGGATTCCTGGTAGACGATTTCTATCACTTATTCGTGTCGTGTTGGACCTGCTGGTGGTCTCTGTCGGTTTGAAGTTGGTATGCATACGACATTTTTAGCTCAATCTTTTATCTCCCCTGGGGATTGACGCTTTGCATGGTTCCTGCAATTGCTGACTGAGAAGTTTGTGGAAGCCCTAATGTCCCTATGATTTATTTGGTTTAACCGAAATCAGGTTTGGCATAATCAAGAGAACTTCAAGCCAGACATTGCTGTGATGCGAATCAAACGTTCGGCCCATGACTTAGCGAAGTCAAATTGTATCTTTTTGTTGTCTGTCATTGGTCAATATCCTTTCAGTTGTTTAATTCGAGTCTGGGGTGGTTAAAAGAAGTTTGTGACGAAGCTTGAAATATGTCGACTACAACTGGTGATGTGAGTGTCCTTTCTCGAAACTTTGATGGGTGATTTTAGGGGTCCATATAAAGGTGGGTGACTGCTTTCGAGATGCTCTTAAGGTGGGATCACTTGGATGGAATGAAATCATTTGGAATGGAATGGAATGCAATGATGAATCTAGAGTGGATTTCATCAGTTCATATTTATCATTCCATTCCATTCCATCCAAGTGGTCGCACCTTAAGTGTTGAAGGTTGGGCCGTTGAGGAAGGCCTTACCTTGGCGACTGAACTTTGCACCAATGTGTTTGAAGCCATCTTGTTTGACAACTATAAAGGCACAAATCTTCTGAACTGGTCTTTGAATTATGATCGGTTGCTCAATGTTTTGCATTCGTAAGGAAGCTAACACTTTAGCTGATCTTTTGGTTGGAGTGGCTCTTAGTGATAAAAGAGTGTGTTGTAGGGTTTATTGTTGTGCTAGATTTATAAGACACTGCCTTCCCCTGCTAAGTCCTCTATTGTAGGGGAGAGCAAATTTCGGGAAATTCTCATTTTTTTTCGAAATTGTTTTACCATCCGGTAAAACGGTAAAATTTTTTGGTAAACAGTAAATGATTTTTAAGTTTGGTAATTTACCTACTTACCAATTTCCCGTTTTTATTATATAATTTTTTAATATAATATAATATGGTAAAACGGTAAATTTACCGAAATTTTGCCAAAACGGTAAAAATGGGAAAACAATAACGGTAAACGATTTTTTTGGACGGTAAAACGGAAACGGAAAAAAGTGATATTACCGTTTGCTCACCCTACTCTATTGTTTGTTTCTTTGGATTATTGCCATTATCAAAAAGGGGAAAAAAGAAACTAACCAACGTTGAAAACTTGAAAGTCTATGACGGGCAGCAGTAGCTCCTCTCCGGCGATCTCATCGAGTCACATTTACGGAGCCAAATTTACAAGAGTGAAGAAAAATGAGGTTGTGTCCCCTTTAATGAGCCAAATTTGGAGGTCATGAATTCCTAATTAAGTGTGTTTAATCGTTCTATCTAATCATTTATTCCCACTGTTTTGTAACTCATTGCATGTAAATGAATAGATTTTCGTAGTGATTTACATTTCAGGAATATGAAGACCGCTTTTGAAAATTGATGACATTTTGAAGTATTTTGAGCTACATTTGATTATTAAGAAAAGATGGCAACACAATTAGAAGACAAAGCTTTAAATTTTCGAGCGCCGTGCAGAAGTGTAGGGTTTATGAATTCCCAGAGAAAATTTCGCAAAAAATCACAAGGGACACAATGAATAATTGGTGGGCATCATCGGCAAAGAACAAGGGTATTCATCGCGAATTCGGTCATGTCTAGGCTGATCAAAGCGAAATACTTCCATTTTTCTTTCCTGGTCGAGGGTCCCCTATGGCCTATGCAACACGTCATCTACGGTTTGGCGAAGTTTTCATTTTGCAGCCCAAGTTGCCATAGAGGGTTTCAACCTGACTGGTCCTCATAGGGAGGTCGCGTGGATTGGATGGTGGCTTCTCGGTTAGGTTTGCTTTCCAATTCTTCTGTGATAAGAAATCATGGCCTGACCCATATGATGCAGGCCCATCTACTAATTCCTTGTATCGACATTTGTGGAAGTTGTCTATCCCATCAAAAATAAATGATTTTGTTTGACGACTTTTTACTAAGGGGCTCCCCTGGATAGAGGCAGAGCCAGGAATTAATTGACGTGGAGTGAATATTTACGGAAGTTCGGGGGCAGCGTCCACAGAAAAAAATTCAGGTCGGACAAGCTAATAGATGATTCGGGTCCATAAAAATCAAAAAAATAAGGAAAAATATCATATTATTTATACAAAAACTATATAAAATAATATCAATTTTTGATCATGGCGGGGTCGACCGGCAATTTTGACATCAATGGTACGTTTGCTATCAGGAAAATAAATAAAATAATAGTAATTTTTTGATCGCGGTGGGGTCGGCCGATCCCGCCCGACCCCACCTGCCTCCGCCTATAGGTGTGGCTTTAGCTAGACGCAACTACATTGATAAGCCAACTTTCACGATTTGTGGATTCCTGGTAGACGATTTCTATCACTTATTCGTGTCATGCTGGACCTGCTGGTGATCTCTGTCGGTTTGGAGTAAGTTTGGTATGCATGCGACATTTTTAGCTCAATCTTTTGTCTCCCCTGGGGATTGACACTTTGCATGGTTCCTGCAATTGCTGACTGAGAAGTTTGTGGAAGCCCTAATGTCCCTATGATTTATTTGGTTTAACC
>JAWWMW010000119.1:111918-124327 GCA_035048345.1 Echeveria elegans | reverse complement strand
ATTTTAATGGGTGGTAATTGATAAAAAATATTTTAATGGGTGGTAATTGGTAATATCACATTTTACGGGTGGCTATTAGAAAAACCCGTATTTTACGGGTGGTTTTCGGTAATAAACCCTTATATTAAATTATGGTTTATATATATACATGTTGCACGTTACACGTATATATTGCACGTTAAATGCTGAGATTAAAATACAAGTAAAGTATAACATGTACAAAATTATATTTGTAAGGTGCAAGATTTAAAATTATTTTAATCTCAACTGTTGAATTAATTAAAATTAACGATAGAAATCTCGTCTTCATATCCTATAAAAAACTATCATTTCTCTAAATCGCAACTCTTTAAAAAACAGATAGTTTTGCTGATGGAAAAAATCGATCATGCGAGGTTTATAGTTTTAACTTTTTGCTAGATTATCTCTCTAAAAAACACAAAAATTATATTCGATCAAACATGTCACACTTTGAGGATTCTTCTGTTGAGAGATCCACTAAGGCAGTTTGTCGTATAAAATAATTATTAACTTATATTGAACTATATATTTTGTGACTATTTAGAGTTGCTACATTATGTAATCTTATATATCTATCAAATGAAATACGTACTCAGTTGGCATGACTAAAAATCGTTATTTCAATTTCATTTTTTTGGTGTCTCAAAATGTTCTTTAAATTTTTTTCTTAAATGAAATATATATTTTCTCTCTTATTTACATTCTCTTTTCATTCTACTTAATTTTTATTTATTCTCTTTTTTACTTTTATCTCACATAATCTAATTTTCTTAAAAATCGTAACAATTCTTATATGAGAAAAATAATATGAAACGGAAGGAATAATTGATTAAAAGAATTACAAACTACACCTCACAAGGGTCCTATTTCATTTATTTTCTATTTGATTTGCCTCTTTACTGTCTAAAATAATATCCTTTGGGTTCAGAGATTATCATTTTGGTCATCTTTAAATAAGCAATGAAGTGTACTAGGTCCAACTTTCACAATGAAGTGTGAGTGTGTGGACAAGATTCAAGTTAGTGAATAAAGAACAAAGTAGAAAAGAAATGATAATATGAAAGATAAAGTATGAGAAAATGTACTATTTATGAAAAGATGAAGAATTTAATGGAACATCTAAAAACACATGAATACCGAAAGAATACATGACTTGGATCATGGGATACTTGTTTTAACTGAATTCAAGCATACATGTGAGTTTATTAATTGTATAATGCAAAGTAGAATCAAAAGAATATGAACATGATGGGGTCATTAGAAAAATGGTTTAAGACTCAGTTATATCAGTCTTATTTCGAGGGCTATGTATATAGTATTAATTTACTTGAGAATCTACTTGATTAAATAGTTTATTTGGATGATTAATTAGAGGTTCAACTTTGAATTGGAGTCTGATATTTAATAACACTTGTTAATCATGAATAGCAACTTGGATGAGGTTTGTGTACATTTAAATTTCTTGAAATGAGATCATACTAGTGATGCCATTGTTGGTTTCAAAGTTGAGTCATTCCCATCACACTCCATATCTCGATAGCGAAACTTGAAAAATGGGATACATAGGAACCTTATAGAGACTATTAAATGTCCCTAAGTTAACACCAAGGCATGAAACTTGGCTATATTGCAATCTATGATCAAGTTAAGTAACTGAATTGTATATACTTTTTTGAGGGCCCCTAATGGAGATATGGTTATGACAGGAGGAAGCTTAAAGGTGACCTAGGCCAAACCCACTTTGCCAAACTTTATGTCAATGTCACAAATTCTCACTCAATGCACAAAAAACATTATCAATGTTAGTGTCTGAAAGTTAATCATATGGTCTTGGAAAGTGTCTTTGTTTTTCAGAAGTGTGCAAGTGTTGGACTCCACCTAAAATATGTTCTGTTTTGATGAATCATATGGCCGCATCATCTCTCATCTAATGGGTGTGTGTTATGGGACATTTTACTGAGAAAAGCGAGATAGATGGGGATGGACAATATAATGGGCACCTGCAACAATCTTTACAATCCAAATAAAGGGATATCTTCTGGAAGGTATAAAACTTGTACGAAAAATATCATCCAACCGACTATTGAACTGATCAACAAAATACCTTCTATATAAAAAATAGGGTTAATTACAAATAATCACCCAATTATTTTGAATGTTTTCAAAGTCACACTCATATGATTTTTTCTCACAAATAATCATTCATATGTTTTCAATCGTCAAAAAGCCACATTCGTTGTACTATTCCGGCAAAAAAATATTTCAAAAAATTTTAAAAATCATATGAGTGTGACTTTGAAAACACCCTAAACAAATGAGTGATTATTTGTAATTAACCCTAAAAAAATAAGAATAACGAATAATATTTAAATGTTAAATGTGGTTCCTTCACTTTTTAGTATTTTCCCCTTAATTTCGGCCAGCATTTTTTTACATCAATCATGCATCCATAACCAACACAACTCTATCTCTGATTCTTCATTTGTCGGAAAATAAAGGAAACGTTATGAGCCTAAAACTGTGCATAAACATACAAGTAATACACACTACACCAAACTGACGATTTGGCGATCACAAATTAGGGACCAGACTGACTTCGTCACTATTTTGCGACCACCTGGACGCTAAAAGAATTTGGACGCTATATTTAGCGTCCACTTTGACGCAGAGAAGAATATGGACGCTAAATTTGGTGCCAAAATTTTGTGAAATTTTTAGCAACCATTTAGCGACCACGTGGTCGCTAAAGTTGCCGCTAAAAAATTCACACCAATCATTAGCGATCACGTCATCGCTAATAATGGAGCGAATTTTGAATTTTTTTGCGCCAAATATTTACGATCACATGGTTGCTAAGGTTATTTTTTATCTATTTTATCAATTCATATTAATTTTTATTTATTTTTCTTAAATATTTCATAAAAATGTGACAGAATCGAAATTTTGGCTAAACGTTGATTTTCTATAAACATTAACGACCACGTAGTCGCTAACATCTCATAAAAAATGTGTCAGGATCGAAAATTTTTCTAAGTGTTGATTTTCTATTAACATTAGCGACCACGTAGTCGCAATAAATTTTTTTCCGATACATAGAAACGCCTAGCCGTCTATCAGCAAGGCACATTACAAAGGATGGCAACTATGCCACTGCTAGAGCATACAATTACTAATAGCTCAGCCGATTAAATAATGAATCGCGCAGCTAAAGGAATCGCATCCATACGGCCCCATGTCCACCTTTTCTGCATCGCAAGCTTGGCTACCGCATCAGCAATCGAGTTCTTCTCCCTGAGGATCGCTCATAGGTCCCTCCCTTTCTTTCGACTCTGATCTTCTCCCCAAGGACAAATGGACAATTTGGTGTGATGGTTCGTGGAGTGGTACTACAAATCGTGGAGGTTTTGGCGCTGTAGTTCTGAAAGATGGGGCGGTCATCGCATGCAGAGCAGGGTGGATGGAAAATTGTCTCACTCCGGGGGACGCAGAGTTGCGAGGAGTTCTAGCTGGGGTAGAATTAGCAGAGGAACTGGACCTGCGAGATGTTGCTTTTATGTCGGATAATGTAGCAGTCGTTTGGGGCATCAGCGGTGGGAATGGAGCTGCGACCGTGCAACTGAACAAATGACCGTGTTTGCTGCCTATTGAATTTGATGATGTTCATGCGGCCTTGCTTGTTTAACACATATGAGTCAGCGACCCATTCATAGCGAGAATGATTTATATTTGCAGAAAATGCCTTTGTCAGCAGCACTTGAGTCTTGAGATACCCAGTGCATCACTAATTTTAACCAATAGAAGTGAGTTATCGAGGCTAAAACGCTGGACGCAGATTTAATTTAGCATTCACGTGGACGCAAAGTTATTTGTATTTTCGTAATTATTTTTTGAAAAAAAGAAAATTCATTAGCATCTACGTGGATGCATACTTATTTTTATTTCCCTAAGTATTTACAAAAAAAAATTAGGGTCTACGTGGACGCAACTATTTATATTTTTAAATTTTTAAATTTTTTTGAAATATATTATAAAAATTAATATTTACATATTTAATTATATTAAAATTAGAAAATAAATTTATTTACAAAAATAGCGTTTACACTAAAATCCTAAAATCCAATCTTCCTGCGGCAGCTGTAGAGGCGGCGCGGGGTGGCTGGAAGAGGAAGGAGCTGATTGGTTGGCCGCCATCTTGGCCATGAAAGCCCCCATCCTCTGTCGGAACTCTAGCAGCTCGTTCACTGTATTTTGAAGATGCTCCATCCTCTGTGTCAGCTACACATTTTCGTGCTCCAACCGAATCGGGCGAGCAGCCTCGCTCCGGGAGGTGGAAATCTTCCGACTGAAGAAGTCGGGCGCTGCTTCTCCAACTCCGGAAAGGTCAATAAAGTAGTAGTTTAGTGTATCGTAATGCATAATGTTTTCCAAGCATCGTGTGTTTCTTGACCTTTCGTGTTTCGGAAGCTTTTAAATAAGTTGGAGACATAACATAATCTACTGAAAAGCTGACTCAAAATGGTACAATTCATATGTTGGGTTCAAAGACTAATTCAGACATTAAGAGGGTCAAACACGAGCAAGAAGTCAGAAAATTAAATAAACAATTAGCGTTCACGTGGTCGCTAATAATTTATTTAATTTTCAAATTATTAACTTAGCGTCAACGTGGTCGCTATATCACCACTAGGGCTTAGGGCTTAGCGTTTAGGATTTAATAAAAAAAATTAAAATTAGCGGCCACGTTGTCGATATATTAATTATGATTTTTTTTTTAAAATTAAAAAATTAATTTGATTTTTATAAAATATTTAAAAAATAATAATAGCGACCACGTAGTCGCTAAATTAATTCTATTTTTTCTAAAAATTTTAAAAAATAATTCTAATTTTTTTAAATTATTTTTAAAATAATATTAGTGTCGACGTGGTCGCTAATTTTTTTCGCCAAAATTAGTTTCCACGTGGATGCTAACTAGACGCTAATATTTTCCGCCAAATTTTTGCACTCAAAATAGCGTCTAGTTTGATATTTGCGACCACGTTGACGCGAAATGGGGCGTTCACTATTAATTAGCATCTATGTGGACGCTATATTTGCGTCAATTTTGGGTTGGACACAAATATATGAATGAAAAATTGTCAGATTGTTGTAGTGAAAACTTGTTTGTCTGTGTTGTGGCTTTGATGTAATTTAACTGCACATGATAAACTCTTATTTGCTGGATTAGTCCAGCTCCGCTATGAGTTAGTATACCAGAGTAAATCTTGTGTCAACTCTTGTTTTAACTTCTACTATTTATTCTATTGATATTGATATGTAAACGTTTGAACGTTGTGAACGAAACTCTACACATTAATGATAAAAATGTAACATATCATTTTATGAAGTATGTGATTTGCGTATTACATTGATATATTTGCATCTACGGATGCAAATGATAATGTACGTGTGCATCAAATTAATATAGTGCACTTGAGTAAATCTCTTTTATCAATAAGCAATAAGCATTTTGTAAAAATAATATTTGATATGTCTCTATATAATTGTTCGAAATGGTAATTTGATGAGAATGAATCGCAAGTAATAAGTGTACGAGTACAAATATAGAATATGTAGTCGATAATGAAGCAAAGTGGATAAACCTAAGGGTTGCCTAAAAAGAAATTGGACAAACTAAGAGGGGAGGAAATAATTATTTATGAGAAAAAAAAGTATAAAAAAGTGTCGTGAAGTACCACTCATTGACAATTTAAAGTCATAACTATCAAAAATGACAAATAAGAGACGATTTTCGAAAGAAAATGATCACATCTAAAGAAAACTTGAATTATCTCAATTACACTTAACATAACATTTCACATAACTGGGTAAAAGAACAACATACAAATCATATACTCTAAATTTCTTTAAAGATATCTTTTTTTTGAAGCTCGCATATTATTTGTCATTTTTGGTAGTTATGACCATAATTTGTCAATTAGTGGTAATTCATATTGATGTATTCTTAGAGTAAATTTCTAATCAGTTCTTGGCTAGAATTCACACAAACTCAGAGTAACTGAACCTGCATATAACCTGCATAGCCTAATGCTAACAATTCAAACATATATGACCTACTCTATTTTCTTAGCAGTTTAAGCTTGTATGAAAATTATAACACTGCAATCAAACTAAGCATATAACCTGCCCTAATACCTCTAAGACTTCAAACAATTCAATCACAACAAACCTGAACTAATACTGAAAGTAAAGTGCAGGAAATAAACGACAATAACAACAAGCCTTTTTACGTGGAACCGGCGAATCGCCGGAGGAAATCACGATGGAGCTCAGCCAGTCTCCAATCCACTATGAACGTGACTATCCAAGCCACAGAAACATCCTTACACCAGTGTTCAAAAGCAGAACTGTTGCACAACCAGCAACTACAAGATTTGGCTATGAAACCTAATCAAATCTCAGCCTAAACACCAAGACTATGAGGATCTAAAACTGATCCTTACAAACGCTCAGCCTGTACCTCACAGATCACTCAACAAGACAATGAACGAAACTATGAACCGGCTGATCTTGAGATGAGGAGATGAAGAGACGAAGCTTTCTTTTCAAATCTGAGAGAGGAGAGCGTGTTGTTGTGTAGAAACCCTGGAGAAGCGATGAATATATACCATTGTCCATCACCTTTAGATCAAATCTGATCGGACGTTCCAGGTAGAGCACGCAAGTCACATTTTCTCCGTGACTCCTCACGTCATCCGCATGACATTCCAGCATTTGGGCCTGCAGCAAATGGGCTGCAATCTTCAGTCCAGTCCAGCGCTCCTTAGTCATTTTCAAGTTCTGTTTCCTTCACATATCCCTTTTTGTATTTTCATATGTGAAAGGTTCTAGGAGGATAACTAAATATTTGGATTGAATGATATAATCTCCACCGTCCAATTAAAATAAATTCACGAATGAGATTAGATTGCACTTTATATATATATATGTGTGTTTGTGTGTGTTGCATGTTACACGTTGAGATTTAAATGCAACTAAAGTGTAACATTTATTTCATGTATCACATATCACTGATCCTGGTTCCGGATTTAGATCTCGTGTTGTAACTTTAATTCCCATGTTTGAGAGTTCTCAATAAATAAATAAAAGTGTAACATTTAGAATTTTATGTGCAACATTGTTTGTATAAGGTATAACACATATTTGTAAGGTGCACGCTTATTACGAATTTAAATTTATTTTAATCTCAACGTTAAATTAATTAAAATCAACGATTGAAATAATGTTCTTCCGTCGCATAAATATTTGATGTCCATCACCATACCAACTCACTTTCCTCTAAAGATCGTTCATCAGCCAGCATACGGGTCAAATTGAATGACACAGTTGGAGTGTTGGACTGCTCAAGTCATTAATAAATGCACTGGAAGGAACGAAGTCTGATGGCTACCAAGTCATCTTTGAGGGGAATCTACTGCAGGACTATATGACTATTGGAGATTCTGGTGTGAAGAATGAATCGATTCTGTAAATGGTACTCAATCCAGTGGATACAGTTCCACTCCGTATTGCTATGCATGCGGAAGAGTTGATAGAATCACTGTAAAATGGGTTTCACAAAGTTTTCGGTTTGAAGGTTGCTCTCCAGAAGGAAATAGAGATATTAATAAACCAGTGGTATCTGGCTGACTTGGAGGACTCCAAAACAGTTGCTGATTGCGGCCTGAATGCAGATTCTCTACTGATAAGTGTACCTTTCAAGCGTACAGTTTTATTATGGATCTGTAGCGTTTTGCAAATTACAGGTTTTATATTGACAACAAAATCAGATACATGACACAGGCTGAAATATTCAAGTGAGAAGCCACTTCAGATACATCCTGTATTTTCAGATAGGAAAGGGTTCACTGTTTTTTTTTTATTGACAACAAAATCAGAATGGAGGCAAACAATCGTCTTGCAACAGTCTTTTCTTGCAAAGTCAAAATATTTGCCCTAACATTCATAAAATAAATATGCATGCCATTTTTCCACATTAACCTAAAATATCCCTCTTCCAAACGAAAACAATTTTCAATAATTCCATCATGACAAATATACGAGGCATTTAGTAGTCCATTCCACCCATGCCACCTCCCATTCCTGACATTTCCTTCTCCTCCTTCGGGAGTTCCACAATAACAGCTTCAGTAGTTGTCATCAATGATGAAACACTGCAAGGCGATAAACATGTTGGTACAATAACAAAACTGTGCAGGCGAAAAATGAAGGGGTAAAGTGGAATGTCGGTATGACATTACCTAGCTGCATCAACCAACGCTGTTCTGATGACTTTCAATGGATCTATGATCCCAGCCTCGATCATGTTTACGTATGTACCTGCCATGGATGACAACTAGGATACTCAGTATCCATCAAGCAATAACGAATTGGTTTCAAACACTGGCAATTTCTGAGGTCATCATACCTTTCGCTGCATCATAACCCGTGTCTGGGTTTTCTTGTTCCAGTAATTTGCCAACCACAACTGCTCCCTCAACTCCAGCATTGGAGGCAATAGTGTGCACAGGCATCTGCAGCACTTATCCAGAGGTTAATACACAAAAAATTCTACACATCCAAGTTCAACGAATCGTCAAATCAATAAACACCAACCTTGAGGGCATTCTGAATAATTTGCACACCAATTTTCTGATCAAAGTTGGCTGTTGGTAGCTTTTCTAGCTCTTTCGATGCGTAAAGAAGAGCAACACCACCACCAGGTACAATACCCTCCTCTACTGCAGCTTTTGTGGCATTTAGAGCATCTGTGACCCTGTCCTTCTTTTCACCGACTTCAGCTTCACTAGCTCCTCCAATCTGTAAATGAAAGTAAGTTGAATCGTGAGACGCAATTGGGAGTGCCATGAACAAATTGTACCGTTTTGGTTGCTAAATTGGCTAAGACAATAGAACATGGAAATTAGTTCCCCTTCAAATAGAAAAATATAAGTACCTTCAACACTGCAACACCGCCAGATAGCTTTGCGAGCCTTTCTTGAAGCTTTTCCTTGTCATAGTCAGATGTCCTAAGCTCTATGGTAGATCGAATCTGTTATCTCAAACGTTCAGAAAAAATTACAACTTCTGATAAACTTCAAGATATGCAACTAACAACTAACACAGCTTCTCCAGGCACGAACCTGTTCACATCTCTCTTCAATGGCCTTCTTATCACCAGCCCCGTCAAGAATCACAGTGTCATCCTTGGATACCGTGACCTGCAGAGTGCAGATTTCATGTAGTAAACTCACCATGTATTTACTAATTCTGGCTATTCTCACAGGCCATTTGGTGTGCTTGACTTACCTTCTTGCAAGAGCCAAGCATTTCCAGTTCAACCTTCTCAAGATTCATGCCAAGTTCCTCAGTAATCACCTGCAAAAGGTAAAATCGCCCATCATTCAAAATGTGTAAAGATGGATGACCACCACAGCAGCTAATATTGGTAGCATACTTACAGTGCCTCCAGTCAAGGTGGCAAGGTCGTGTAGATTTTCCTTTCTGTTCTCACCAAAACCAGGTGCCTTGACAGCGCAAACCTGTAAAATCATATGACTGTCAGTAAACAAAATTTACAATAATAAATCCCCAAACCAGCAACTACTAGATGACTCTTCAAAGAAACAAGTGCCAACCTTGATTCCAGCGCGAAGCTTGTTTAGGATAAGAGTAGCAAGAGCTTCACTTTCAACATCTTCAGAAACAATCAGCAATGGCCTTTGTTTCTTATATAGGAGTGAAATAGAGATGTCAATGAGGATCTAAATATCTGACACAAAAAACTCACATGAAACTAACGAAAACAGATTAATAACATACCTTTAGCGCCAACTCAAGTACTTTCACAACTGCATTCAAGCTAGAAATTTTCTTCTCATGTATAAGAATCAACGGGTCTTCAAGTTCCTGAAAGTACGACAACTAATTAGAACTAGACAAATAAAATAAGTAGTGGTGAGAGGGCGATGCTGGTGAACATACACATTTTTGGTTTTTCTGGTTGGTGATGAAATAGGGTGAGATGTAGCCCCTGTCAAGCTTCATTCCCTCAACAACTTCCAACTCATTATCCAATGTCTTTCCATCCTGAACAAAACAAACCAGTCGGAAGGAATCATAAACTGGGAGAGGATAATTGATTTCAGCCACAAATCATTAGACTCTCTACTCAACCCAAGTAAATAAAGTACCATCATGGAAAAGAACAATCAAGAAGAGAAATGCAGTCCAGCAAGCAGCGCATGAATTTATTAAACATGCCCACAGTAAATGATTGAGCACGAGGTCAACCGATTAATTTCTTAACATTCAAGAATTAAGATAATGACAACAAGTAACTTACGGCTATTGTGATCACTCCTTCCTTCCCAACTTTTTCCATAGCCTTGGCAATAAGCTCTCCGATTTCTCTTTCACCATTAGCCGAAATAGTTCCAACCTTCACAATGAATAAAATAAAATTTTAATTTACGTATCACACTATCCAGTATCCATTTTTAAATCTGAAACTACGGACCAACCTGGGCAATCTCTTCTGAAGTGCTAATCATCCTGGCTCTACTTTTCAAACTAGTGATCACAGCATCAACAGCCATAGAAATACCACGCCTAAGATCCACTGCATTCACACCAGCTGCTACGGACTTGCAGCCTTCAGTGAATATGGCTCTGGTGAGGACAGTTGCACAAGTAGTACCTGTGAGCACAGAGAATAAGGTTAGCTCTTAACCACCCACATAAAACAGAAACTGAAGACAACTTTTTTTAAATAAAAAAAGTAAAGAAAAGGAAGCTCTTACCGTCACCAGCGACATCATTGGTGGCATTGGCAACTTGTTTAACAAGACTAGCACCAACATTCATCACCTTATCTTTAAATTCAATACTCTTTGCAACAGTCACACCATCCTTTGTCACTTTAGGAGCTCCATAACTTTGCTCGATGACCACGTTACGACCCTACAAACACACATGTGATTCTAAGACTCGCGCACACACACACACAAAATTCAAATCGCATCACAGAATGCAAATCCTTAACCTTTACCAAAACTAGTTTGAAATAGCAAAATGAATCAGATTTTAACCTTAGGACCCATAGTGACTTTAACCGCATTAGCCAACTCCTCCACTCCCCTCAACATGGAGGCGCGGGCCTCAACACCGAATCGAATATCTTTAGCAGCATAGTTTCTGTGGAAGATCAATCTGCTCCCAGTCTACAAAAAAGCCCCACGTAAAACACAGTAAGCAAATCGTCCAAACTTCAATGCAACAGGATCTGAAATCCCACGAAGCATCATATAAGTAAACATCACCTGATTGCTTTGAGTTCGACTCCTGACAATTCTGCAAACATACAAAAAATGAATTAGAAAAGACTCTATTTTTCAAAACCAAAATCTCAAAGAATCAAAATTTATGCGAAATCACATGAATAAGAGACACCAGATGAACAAAATGAAATGGGAATTCAAACTAATAAAAAAAAATCATTAGTTGATGATGAGAGTGAAGCTCACTTTGCTGTGGAGGTAGCGAGGGCTCTTGCGGCACGAATCATGATGGAAACGCGAACGAAGATGAGACGTGAGAGCGTAAAGGAAAGTTATTAATCGGGAGCGGAGCAGCAAACAAGACGAAAACGGCGGCACAGTTGGGTTTGGGGAGTTATAAAGCAGGCTATGGAAGTGTGTAGAAGCAGCAGGCTTCTATGGGTTTAGGGTTTTTTTCCTTCTTCAAATCAAAAACGAAGCTTAGAATTAATTAATTAATTAATTAATCAGATTTTAGCTCATCAAAAAAGTTTAGCCCAACATTTTACACAACTAAAAACACTTATTTTTTTTTTGATGAAAGAATGCTGCTGGAAAAACCAACAGCAAAAACAGGAAAATAAACATTAGGTCAAAAGGATGGAAATACAAAAAGGAATAGTATCTGTTCTACACCAAATTCAGAGCTCTCTTCTCGTCTTCTTCTTTAAGTGATTTGCCACATGATTTTCTTCTATGGAAACAAGCTTCAGCTTCCAACTAGGGAAACAGATGTAGAATCAATATTAAAGATGAAGCTTTCAAACAAAGCTAAATATTCAGTTGAATGACATGATACAATTGAGTGATTGACTGATTTCCAGCACGCGTCCCAGTAGGGCTGTCAACGGGTCGAGCCGAGCCGAATAGTAGTCTGTTCGAGCTCGGCTCCAGTACTTACCACATATACTCGAGCTCGGCTCGAACTCGTCAAGCCTAAATTTTAAATACTCAAACTCGACTCGAGTTATTTTTTTTAAACCCGAACTCGACTCGAAATCTAAACGAGCTACTCGAATAAAAATTTAATC
>JAWWMW010000119.1:77882-102040 GCA_035048345.1 Echeveria elegans | reverse complement strand
AAGTTGACGATTGAGGAATTTTCTTAAATTAAACAGAAATGCTTTTTACCCTGTTAAATAATGGTGAAAATGACATAAACCTCCTGATGTTTTGATGAAACATCACAACATTTAAGGTCAATTTTGTCATTTCATTAAAAATGTTACACTGGCTCACGGAAACTTATTTATTTATTTACTTACTAGAGGTGATCCCGTCGTCCCGACGGAACCAGGCATGACATTCTATTTATATCTCCGTTTGATTCTCCTTATTGTTTTCAACGTTTTCCGCTATAATTTTATTTTTTAAATTTTTAAATCATTCGATTTCCCTCAAATTTTTCAATATATTCCATTTAATTTTAAATTTTAAAATGTAATTTGTACATATGAATTTGTAAAATTTTAATTTTTAATTTTTAAAATTTTGTCTTATTCTTATTTTGTCTTATTCTCCAACTATTTTTCAACGAAATTAGAACTTTTGGCGATGAAACTTACCGTTGCTATATGTGTGGTGATGGATTGTAATCTATTATTAGTATAAATTTATTATTTCTACTTCTTCCCACAATTGAAAATCCCGGTCTCAATGTGGATATGCGTTCAGAGGGGCAAATTCGAGCACTCTTGATGTCATGATCAAGAAGATAATCATTAGATCACCACTCTTTCCGCTAGTTGTGTAACTACCAATGTTCATAATCAAAAACCATCAATGCTATTACACTCGACCAAGTGAAGTTATTAGGTCAACATGCTATTAAAATCCGAGATATTTTTACTTTTGATATATGTATTTTCTTTTCATAAAATAAATAGACAGAGGCGGAAAAATTAGAGGTGGATGTCGTAATCTAACCAAGGATTTGTAAAATTTTCAACAATTTTAGTCATACCATTTTTATCAACTCATTCAGACCATTCATATGTTCAACTAAAGCTACTGTATAACTTATATCATGTCTCAGCCCCTGATACTAAGCGAGTTTTGATTTCAATGAGAGCCACGTCCCACATAACTTTCATATCCATACGCCCCACAAATGAAAAATTATTATAACTTACATGGGCCAAAAAATAGAAGGAAATGCAACATGATTATACCTCGAGTTTATGCAAAAATTTTGCACTTATACTAGACAAAATCACCCTCACCTATTACCGAAAGTTTTTGATGATACAATTACACAAAAATCAATTGAGATAAGGAAGGTCAATCTTTGGTATCAACATCATTGTTTGCATCTTGGTTTGTTTCGTTCATTATATCGCCTTGTGCATTCCCATTCGTATTCTCAACTTCATCATCTTCATGCTCATCCAAATTTATTTGTCCTATAATAATAAATAATAATAACGAAAGTTATCATTCAACTGTAAAAAAATCAGACAACAATAAATATGATCTCTACTATTAGCAACAATTGAGCAGTGTTGTCTGACAGTTTTCTTCTTTATTCATTAGACACTGTTGTTTGACGGTTTTCTTCTCTATTCATTCCAATTTTACATCTCCCTCCATAATATAAAAAACAGGGTGGTTCCCATCCGACTCCATATCAACCCAACTGCTACAAGCACCGTCCTCCACATCGATACCACTTCTATGTTGTTCTTCATTGTTATGGGATTGTCGTATTTGTGTTGTGTAGATTGAGTTTCGATTGATTCATTTGCTAATTTGATTTGTGTTCACATCATGACTTCACTTTCTTAATCCTTGCAGCTGGCAAATTAGTTTCCGGGATGATACAATCATATAGCTATTTTATGGTTCTGCAAATATTGAGCTGGAATAGCTATTGGGGCTACATCTTGTTACCTCCCATGACAAACGGCATGACAAACGACCATTCTTTAATGATAATGCTTGTTTGTAATAGGTTTATTCCTCTCTTTCTATCTATGTATAATTCGATGAGGTCCATCATGTGGATCAAATTGATATCAGATATCCAGAGTCTAGATTGAGCTGCAGCATGTTCGGTAATTTTAAATTTGGTAGCTTTATATTTCCCGACTGGCGCCTGAGTGTCAAGTTCGAACCCTTTCGTACTAGCCACGATCCTGACTTTTTGGTTCTCCATTAATAAATCTCGCTATTGTCTAAAAAAAAGACTTCACTTTCAAAATAAAAGCACGCAGAGTATAATGAAAGGTTGATAAAAGAACAAACTGATATCATACACCAATAAATACGATATTAGGTACTTTGTACCTCTGAGAAGTTTGTCTGACTCCTCAATCAATGGACCACCACCCCATTGGTTGCTTATGATAGTGTTGAACTTGATAAATTATAAGGTTTGCAAATAGAGAATATGTGTTTGAGATGAATATATTCTACTGACCGGTGAGCTTTTGTGTAAGCTCATATATATACAGATGAATGCTATGATTAGGAGCTAATAATTGAGAAAATAATTGTGGATTGACCCCTAAATTAATTATAGGTTGACTGACCAAATTAATGGGATTTCATTCATCTTGTCAGTTGTCACCCTCCCTCGATCTTTGCCATGGGAATCATGCTGAGATTGCTCTTGTAACTTGTGTGCTTGAAACAACGGTAGAGATAAGGCTTTGGTAAATATATCCGCGAGTTGATGTTTGGACGAAATAAAGGATACCTGTTGAAGATTTGTACCTGTAGAAGATTTTGTTCAACTCGTTCACGAACATAGTGAAAATCAATTTCAACTTGTCTTGCACGGGCATGAAAGATCGGGTTAGAGGATAAATATGCCGCCCCAATATTATCGCACCATAGAATTGGAGGTGAATTATACCGAGTGCCAAGCTCTTTGAGTAGTCCTTCAATCCATATAAGTTCAGTTGTAGCATCCACAAGAGTTGAATTATACGGATTATCCATTTATCATCCGTCCATTTATCATCCATATCCATTTATCCGTTTACTAAATGGTAAAACAGATTTCATCCATTTATCATCCGTCCCATTTACCATGCTACCATCCGTTTGACAGGTCTAAATCTAAGTACGCTGATATAAGAGCTTAGATGTCATCGATCTGATGAGAAGTCCCTGGGATTAAGGTGCCTTGTATGTACGGCTAAATTCGTTTGGAATGTGAAGTGCAGGGAGCATGAAGATATTGACAAAGAAACAGAAGTCCATCGGTAGGTGGTTGCTTCATTTGGTGGCAAGGGATCTCCTTCAGGACAAGAAAGATGAGCAGTAGATGACATAGGTGTTAGGGCTGGTTTTCAGCGTACCTGCATTGGGTGACCTTCGACGGATTTGGCTACCTCGATGCCCAAAAAATAATGAAGATCTTCAGGTCTTTGACTGAGAAAACTTTTCCTAGACTGGTGGAGTGTGATGCCATGTATTGTTGCGAATTAGGGCTTCGTATATTCATCCTCCATAGCCTTTCGGAAATACGGGATGCCGAGTTCAGCAAGCGAGACATGCAGTGAGCCAAGCTGCGGTGCCATCAGTACACTTTTTTTTGGGCTCGTGCATTCATGGAGCTTGGTCATGCATTGGCTCGTGCTGGAATTGGGCTTGCTGATGGGATGGTATCACCATTTGTGAGGCGGATGAAGGTGAAAATAATGTGTTTGTCGAGTTCCATCCTAATGTTGTTTTTCTAAAAGACAATAAAACAAATACACTTTTCGCTAAAGGGCGCTTCATGAATGTGCTTAACACCATGAACTCTCCCGCAACCAAAGCTGACTTACAAGCAAAGTTGTCAAAATCTCAAGCTAAAACTACGTTTCTATCAATATTACTTATCCACGTGTCCATTTCGAGTAAAACCTTGTTTGAAAACATTTATTATAAATTCGTTTTCAAATAAAATAAATAAAATATGTATTATAAATAAAAAATGGGACAACGGGAAATTTCCCGTTTTTCCATTTTCCCATTTTGCACGGGAAATGGTAAAAAATTAATGGAAAAATATTTTTCTGGTCGGGAAAACGGGAAATTCCCGTTTGCTCTCCCCTAGATGGAGCTTGGTCATGCATTGGCTCGTGCTGGAATTGGGTCTGGGGTGGAGTTTCATCAGATTAAGCTTGTTGATGGAATGAGGTGGTAAAATGGATGGATTGGGTGGATTATAAATGGTCTATATCATTTAATTCATTTAGTCTGATCAACGGTCAATCAATACCGGACAACGCCGATCAATGGTCAGTCAACGTCGGTCAACAGTCAGTCGACGCCGATCAACGATGGCTCACTCAGGTCAACGGTCATGTACGGTCGGTCAAGTGTCGGTCAACAGTCAGCCATTGGTTGAATTAAACTCACTAAACTGCTAGTGGATTGTAAATGAATTGCATTTAGTAAAATGGTTTTTAAAATGGATTGTAAATAGATCTTTCAATAGACCATTTATGGACCATTTAAATAAATAGTTCAATTTGCCATCTCTAATTACCATTTTTGAGGCGGATGAAGGTGATAATAATGTGTTTGTCGAGTTCCATCCTTATGTTGTTTTTCTGAAGGACAATAAAACAAATACACTTCTCGCTAAAGGGCGCTTCATGAATGTGCTTAACACCATGAACTCTCCCAGCAACCAAAGCTGAAATTACAAGCAAAGTTGTCAAAATCTCAAGCTAAAACTATATTTCTATCAATATTACTTATCTACATGTACATTTCGAGTAAAACCTTGTTTGAAAACGTTTGTTATAAATTCGTTTTCAAATAAAATAAATAAAATATGTCTTATAAATAAAAAAATGGGACAACGGGAAATGGTAAAAAATTAACGGAAAAATATTTTTCTAGTCGGGAAAATGAAAAATGGAAAAATGAAAAATTCTCGTTTGCTCTCCCGTGATGGAGCTTGGTCATGCATTGGCTCGTGCTGGAATTGGGTCTGGGCTGGAGTTTCATCAGATTAAGCTTGTTGATGGAATGAGGTGGTAAAATGGATGGATTGGGTTGATTATAAATGGTCTAAATCATTTAATCTATTTAGTCTGATCAACGGTCAATCAATACCGGGCAACGCCGATCAATGATCAGTCAACGCCGGTCAACAGTCAGTCGACGCCGGTCACCGGTTGGTTAACGCCGGTCAACGATGGCTCACTCAGGTCAACGGTCATATACGGTCGGTCAACCGTCAGCCATTGGTTGAATTAAACTCACTAAACTGCTAGTGGATTGTAAATGAAATGCATTTAGTAAAATGGTTTTTAAAATGGATTATAATAGATTGTAAATAGATCTTTCAATGGACCATTTAAATAAATAGTTCAATTTGTCATCTCTAATTACCATTTTTGAGGCGGATGAAGGTGATAATAATGTGTTTGTCGGGTTCCATCCTTATGTTGTTTTTCTGAAAGACAATAAAACAATTACACTTCTCGCTAAAATGTGATTTATTTCATAACTTTTGTGTATTTAATTCATAATTTTGATCCATTTAATTTTTAAAAAATCACATACGTCATACATATATAAATAATAATATCACTCTAAGTTTAATTATTTGAACTCCTTATTTGATAAGGATTCAAAATAATTAATCATCTTATTTGGAAATAACGATTCTAATTTTTTCCTTTATTATTTATTGATCATATCAACAAATAATCTTCACCATAAGTATGCCCACACGTTCCATTTAATGTGCTGAAATATTTATACCAAAATTTATGTCTCGAGAAAAAAGACAGTTTTACCCTTAAGCTTCAAAACCTTGTATGTGCGATCCTGTAGGCAAATCAACTTTGGAAATAGACTAAACTAGTCTATCAAGTGTTATTTCAAACCTAATAACATCCCAAAAAGAGTATGATCATTATACTTGATCATAGTCATAAATAGTTTCTCATATGATTCTTTGCACACTAGATACTGTAATTAGCATAAAGCTTGATTCTTGTCAATCCTTATTTTTTGCTAACTATTTTTCCTGATAATCATAAGGTTCATGTCAATGAACACTCATTCAACATGGGTATGCGCATACACTTCCCAATATCAATCTATCAAATGGTCGGAGGTATCCTTACCTCTTTATGAGAGTATGCAATTCCTTCGCTCCTTTCATGCAACTCTAGCATAGTTAATGCATACACATACTTACAACCCTTTTACGGATCATGTTTGGAGTAAGTCAAAGCATACACTAAACTATCTAAGTTCATAAAGACTTCGAGTCGAAGAATCCATATAAGACCTACCAGAGAACCATTTATGACTTAGACGACTACTATACCATGCAGTATTTCTCATAGTGGATCGTATCCAAAATACATATCCTATATTTATCTATGTTCTTTCATGTCAGAAAAATTAATAAGATTCAATCAACGCATAGAGAAGCATACTTGTCTTAGTTCAAATATCATTCCCATGATAAATGATTGACTAAAAATTTTAGAATAATGTTCTTTAATCAACTAAGTCTCTTACTTACAAGATATTAACTTAGACAGAAAATTCATTCATGGATAGTTTCATCAAGTATCATGCACAAGAAAAGGAGTATGATAAAATTTATGTCTTATTTCATTTATTAACTTTATAATAACCACAATTCCAATGCATTGGGGCTAGGGCTTACGCTAACATTTTATGCATCCACTGTTTGTAGTGGTTTTAATGCACGCATATTAATCTTTTAATGGCTTAAACTAAGAGAACTTTTTATCTTTTAATGCACGCATATTAACCTTCAGTTTCAAAATGTCTGCTCTGGACCAAAACCTCGATCTGGAAATGCTCGTCGCTACCTGCTGACATTGGTTTCCTTTTGTAACAATAGGTTAGATTTGTCTACAATCACCACTGAAGACAACAACTTTACCCCCAAGCGAAGATTCATGTTTCATTATGTCTTGCAACGTCTTATCTAAATCTTCAAACACGTATTTGTTAGTCATATGAGCTTCATCCCAAATAATTAATTTTACTCATCTCATTAGTTCGGACACGTCACTCTGCAGGTTTATTAGATAGTGATTGTCAGCATCCAAACGTAAAGGATTTTTAAATACTGAATGTGCAGCTCTACCTCCAATAAACTGGTGGCCGCTATTCCAGACAAAGCTACTGCATTAGCTATATTTCCTTGCACCCTTACGTTAAACAGTAGAACTTTGTGTAAAAAGGTTTGACCCATGCCTCTGGGGCCGTCAAGAAAAAAACATATCATCATCTCGTTATTGATTGTGTCCATGATCCTACTGAAAGCTGTTAACTGATCCGACTTTAATTTTTGAACTTACGTGGTCGCTAATATTTTCTGCCGAATTTTTGCATGCAAATTAGGGTCGATTTTGACATTAGCATCCACGTTTAGTTGGACGCAAATGGTTGGACGCTGAATTGCCAGATTGGTGTTGTGGAGTCTTTTTACACGTACTTGTATAAATACATGACATATGAGATGCGTTTCTCGTAACCTCAACATTTATGTGGAAATCGTATTTGAGAAGTACAGTGAATTATATGGCTTTACCTATCCGTTGTCAACAAACTTTTCAGAATTATCATCAAATCGCACCGACTGATCACACCATCTCTGATAGATAGGATATGAACCATGTCATCTCGTAGTTGAGTTAGAAAAAATTGGTAATTTTTTGCAATTTTTATTTTTCATATACGGATATCTCCTGTCATCGTGATCATGAGGTCCATGTATCATATGTTTCAAAACTTCATCATATAGCAAAGGTTCAGATTCTTTAGAAGGAGTCTCGACTCGTACAACCTTCTTATACTCATCTGGATTTCTTAATTTATGTGATTTTGCTAATATAAAAAGCATATGAGCATGACGAATATAAATGACTTTTCCAAAATACATCTAGAAGTAATTATTATAATGAAGTTTGACATTTCATAATGATGTACTAAAGTCATGGAGTCTTGATGCCTCTAATGCTGATCATGATTGCTTTTATTGAAAGTAGATGGCAACACATAGGATATGTACCGACATTGCATGTTGATAAAGTATATAAAAATACAGAAAATAAAGACAAAAATGATGAAATTCAATAGGATGGATTACAATAGAGTTTAATAGATACATGCTTTATTCTCTCCCGTACTAAAATAGCTTTGCAGTCTTTTGTAAAGATCAACATGTATAGTATGTTGGTGACCCCATACGCCATACCATCTAAGTCTTTGAGTTTCAATTTTTACTTAAATGTCGACAACGTACAATAATAGAGAAATAGCTTGTTGTTGTATCTTAACATTAGGGGTAATACAAATGTAAGCATACTTTTAGTGTATTAATATATTTAGAAATTAATAACATATGTATTCACATTATAAAAATGTAAAAGTCAAAGTGTATTGATTTACCTGAAGCATGTAAGATAAAATTCAGGACATTTAACTTAAGGGGCCCCGAATAATAAATGAAGAAAAAAAACTACGCTAAATTTTCAAATCTAAAAGTTCGAGGGTTGAAAATAAATATTATTATTTACTTAGAATTAAATATTTAAACTCGGACAAAATTCATCGAAAACTGCGCCACTTTTTATGGGGAGCGCATTAACATGATGAAAATAATTTCGAAAAAATTCGAAATTTCATTTCCCGCCCAAACACGCCCTCCACTCCTTGTCCACTTCCAATCTCTGACTCTCTCGCTTTCCGTGAACTTTAGATCGCAAGATCGAATCTTTTCAATCTTTCTTCTTCCCAAAATTCTCAAAGCTTCCATCTTTGCTGAAGTCTGACTCGGGTTCGTGCAAAACAACTCACCGATGTCGAATGCGGCGGTGCTACGGCAGAGAGAACGCGGCGGCGTAAGTGGTGGAGTCGCCGCTGGTTCTGCAGCGAAAGTGACTAAAACGGTTACGCCGAGTGGTACGAAGGTGATTGGAGATGGGATTAAAAGATCCACCGGAAAGGAGAACACTAGATCCAGTTCTAGGGTTCGTGGATCGAGTCAACAGCCAACGATTATTCGACCGATTCCGAGGATTGAGAAGAAGTCTGGAGCTGTGGATGTAGGGATTCGGAGGCCTTCGTCGGTTCCGAGAGGTAGAAGCTCAAGTCCATTTATGAGTAGTAGTAAGGTTGTGTCTGAATTAGGGAAGAATAAGGATTCTAAGGTTTCTGGCAATCATGGTGATTTGAGTAGCGGTGGGAGAGCGAGTAGTGGATTTAGGTCGTCTGAGAGGGTTTATAGGAGTAAAAGTTGTAGAGGGACTGGTCTGAGAGTAAGTGAGGATGAGACTAAGGTTTCTGGAGACGGAAATCGTTTGAGTTTGGGTGGAAAGAAAAATGGCGAATTTGTTGATCTGAAGCTGCAGCGAGGTAGAATAGACGACCAATTAGATGGTAAATTGGTGGCAAAGTCAGATAATGATGCCATTAGTTTGAACTCTGGTAGAATGATGGAGAATGGTAGAGAAAAGTCTGATGGTATTCTTTGTCGAGGAGTTGCAGTGAGTAAAGCTCCAGCCACTTCTAATTCGTCTACAAAAGACACGGGGGAGAAAAGTGGCATTGCTATGGCCATGAAGGTATATAGTTCTAGTGCCTTGGTAGGGAAGGATTTGAGCGATGAAGGTGTGAACTCCAGGGCCAAAATCAAATATCCGAGTAAGCTGCATGAAAAGCTTGCGTTTCTGGAAGGTAAGGTGAAACGAATTGCATCAGATATCAAGAGCACAAAAGAGATGTTGGATGCAAATAATTCAGATGAGTCAAAGGTTACACTTTTGGATATCCAAGAAAAGATTTCAGGAATTGAAAAAGCCATGAGTCGCGTTGTGAGCATTCCTGGGTCTGGGGAAAAATCTTCTATTGCTAAGGTTGGAAACATGCTAAGTAAAGTTATGGAGACTAGCAACCAGAAAGAAGGGGAAACTCTAAGTATGAAACTTAATCGCGAGGAGTTGGAGGCTAGGCTGTTTCCTCATGATAGGTTATTGAGAGACAGGACATTTATGAAGTCATCGTCTGAGAGCTCTAAATGTGATTCTCAAGTAGCACAATCAAGTGAATGTGATAAGTTGAAACATGCTGATTCGGATACTTCTGCCAACCAATTAGCAACACTAAACATGGGTAACTCTAAGCCTCAGCTCATAAAGAATGAGAACGCAAAAGTAGAGTTGTGCCCTGTGCAAGAGATGGATGGAGTTGGTACCTCTAAGGTTCAGGGGTCTGTTGATGTTATTGGAAAACGCAATCCAGATGTTATTCTCACGACTACAGAAACTCTTGAAGAGGTTGATGTCCAGGAAAATACACTACCCATGGTTGGTGATGACTTCGAAGACACTTGTATGTATCAACTAAATGCAATGGGGCGAAAGACATCTACAGGTGGGTGGTTCGTATCGGAAGGGGAATCCGTTCTTCTGGCTCATGATGATGCTTCATGTTCGGTATATGATGTTACCAACTGTGAGGTATGTCTTACGATACTTGGTGGAAAATATGGTACTGATTGTTTCTTGTTATATGATGATCACTGATCAGTTATTGAATTTGAGCATGCAACTCAAAAATAAAAACATTGTAGTAGACCTTAATTTCTTTTTCTTATTTAAACTTTGATATGAGTAGTTATAGTTTGGATGTAGTAAACTGGTTTGACTGAGAGTAGCATCTCTCTCTTCCACCAGGGCATGTTACATACTAAGCTTGCAGCCTTGCATTTTGGGATTTGAATGATCAAATAGAGTGATTTCACGAAGTTTCTAGCATACATATTAAGTTTTCTTATCCTAAATTTATTAGGATAACAAGTGAAACTGTACCAGAAATTCATTATTAAGCATGATTTTGAAAAACATGATACACCAGTCTCTGACAATAGCCGTAAAATTTATTATTATTATTATTGCAGGAGAAAGCTGTTTACAAACCTCCATTTGGAATTTCAACCAACTTATGGAGAGATTGCTGGATTGTCCGTGCCCCTGGGGCTGATGGTTGCTCAGGTAGATATATTGTGGCTGCATCAGCTGGAAATGCCTTGGATTCAGGATTCTGTTCGTGGGACTACTACACTAAGGATGTGCAAGCTTTTCACATAAATAATGAAGAACCTACAACCAGAACAATTTTGGGTCCTTTACCGAATAACACTTCCTTTCGAAGAAGTCTATCCACTATTTCACAGCCATTTGAAAATGTCCAATGGTGGTATAAGCCATGTGGACCACTTATCGTTGCAGCTGCTAGCTCTAAGCAGATTGTTAAAATCTATGATATTCGTGATGGTGAGCCGGTGATGGACTGGGAAGTGCCAAAACCAATTTTATCGATGGAGAATTCAAGCCCCATCCAGTGGAGAAACAGAGAAAAGGTAGTTTTAGCCGAAGCAGACAATATCTCTGTGTGGGATGTCAGCTCCCAGAAGTCTCAGCCTTTGTTATACATCTCTTCAGCTGGTCGAAAAATTTCTGCTCTTCATGTGGTCAATACAGATGCTGAGTTGGGTGGAGGAGTTCGTCAAAGGTAAGTATTGTTCAATTTTGCATCTGTATGTTTAGTTATCATTGTGTTTTTTTGTTGCTGGAAGTTACAACTGCGTAGAAATTCTGATTTTGTGCAGCCATTTTCATTTATAATTCTTTTTTTTTTGCAGGGTATCTTCTTCCGAAGCAGAAGGAAATGATGGGGTGTTCTGCACATCTGATTTTGTTAACATCTTAGACTTCCGCCATCCAACTGGCATAGGGCTTAAAATACCTAAGTCAGGCCTCAATGCACACTCAGTTTTCTCGCGAGGAGATTCAGTGTACATGGGCTGTGGCAGCAATGGAAGGGCAGCTGCTGGAAAGAAACATGTGTCCCAAATCCAGCATTTCTCTCTGCGCATGCAGAAGCTGGTGACCTCGTATGAAGTGCCAGAAACAAATGCACACCCTCACTACACTGCCATCACTCAAGTTTGGGGCAACGAAAATCTCGTGATGGGAATCTGTGGACTGGGTCTGTACGTGTTTGATGCATTAAATGGTGATGCGGCACAAGCTTCTTCAACTCCTGAAACTGTGAATACCCAGAGAGTAAGAGAAGTAATAGGCCCGAATGACATGTATGCTCCTTCATTTGATTACTTGTCGTCCAGAGCTCTTATCATATCAAGAGACCGACCAGCAATGTGGAAGCTTGTGTTATAGGAAGATGCAACAGCCTCAAGGTTAATAATGAGCTCTATGTTTTTTTATCTATGTAGTTAATCCGAAATGGACAGTTTTAGTAGACCTGATGTTCCTTACAAAGTACCAATGGCTTATTAGTACAAGAAAATACTTATGTTTTGTCAAAATGGCCTATATATTTAGTATGTCGTTGGACGTTTGGATAAGTCATGTCTTTGCTTCTGGTACAGAAATGCGCTAAAATGGATTACCCCAGGTAGAATATGACATCGCTGCGAACAACCCCTAACATTTATCCGTCTTGGCTATCGAAGTTTATGAGTTCTGTTATTGCATTAGAAATACTCCAGTTAATTATTCTGGTTGAAATTATTATAGTTTCATATACCAAAAAAGCTAATAAATAATAGATGAACTTCAACCAACGAAATTTTTCATTGCTAAAATCCGATCAGTCGTCCATAAAACTTGTTGCCCTCCTTTCGATCATCACCCTTTCAGCGATTAAAATTTAATAATCGTCGCTAAAACCTTACGACTTCCTTTAACATGCCACCCATTCAGCGATGAAATTTTTAAAAAATCGTCGCTAAAATTCATAGGGAAACATAGGGAAATCAAATGGAGACATTCGAATTGAATACACTGGATTTGCATGAGATTTCGGAAGCGAGAAAAGAAGCGCTTGTTCCTGTCGCATTACCGTCGGGACGACAAATTCTTCCTCTCATACTTACCTAATAAAGGAAGAAACAATAAATAAAAAATAAGACTTTAAATAGACTAAATTAGTCCACACCGCAACTCAGCTCCAGGAATCAGCCAAGTTCGACAAGATCAAAGATTCAAAGTTTACCTATTTAGTATCAGGCTCCACGAAGGGCAAGACGTCCACAGTCCACTAGACTCTAGAGTAGTCGTCGTCTATGATACAACTCGGTGCAGAATTAATGTGCATTGATAGCCCCAAATTAAACCAATCAGAATCTGTAACTTGTAAAAAAAATACATGCTCTCAGCGATCAGCATCGCATTCGTAATTAAATGCTTGAATTTCAACTCTACTGGTCATTAAGAATGATCACAACTCATTTACCTGCGGCCAAAACTGCAGATCAGTTCCTTGGAGTAGACATTCTGAATCTCAGCATTTTTAAAAATGAAAAGAAATATATAATAATAAAAAAAGTGTTTGATACCGTCAATATTTTACCAACATCTATTCCACACAGGGTTAAGAGACCTGAGGGATTAATACCTGGGTCTTCAGAAATCCATACAGACATATAGATGGGAAAGGGCAACGTAGTACCCCCATTTGTGGTTTTCACTACTTCTTTCCTTTTTTTCAGGATGAAAACCTGTAGAAATACTCCATGGTTTCGATCAAGAGACCGTATATCTGATGACCCTTTGCTGTATAATTCTTTCCATAAACTCATTGTAATAACACTTACAACACACAATGCTCGTAAAATACACTTATCGGTTCTCAGTTAAAAATAAGTAGTTGGGTGATTGAAGAACCACTTGTAGTTCATGATTTATTGCAGAAAAGGGTATTATAATAGATCATTTTGCTGTATTATAAATAAAAATTGAAAAAATAGTATTAAAAGCAATCTGTTAATGAAAAATAGATAATCGTCTTTAATTAACTTTAAAAATTCATAAAAAATATCAAAAAACTTTAAAAAAAATTCAAAACTTTATTAAACAACTAAGTAAAATCCACTCATTTATTATCACTTTTGATAAATACTATTATGCCTCAAGAATAGTTTTGTATAAATTTAATTTGATATTTCAAAATTTACAAAAATGTAACACAAAAATTTATAAAAATATAACAAAATGTTGAATAGTATACCATTATGTTTTTGTATGTCTCTAAATTTTAATGAAATTTTTTATTTTATTTTGTTATTTTTAAATATAAATGTTTCAAAAAACTTGGATTTCCCATAATATTTATATAAACATTTAATAAAAATAGCAAAAATATTAAAAAATTGTTAAAATACATAGACATTCAAAAAAAATCAAATTATTCAACATTTTTGTTATATTTTCGATAAAATTAAATGCTACATTTTAGTAAATATTTGAAATATTAAATTAACTTTATAAAAAATATTCTTGAGCCATAATTTTATTTATAAATGAGTGGATTTTAATTATTTATTTAATGAAGTTTTGAATTTTTTGAAGTTTTTTTGATATTTTTTTATGTTTTTTTAAAGTTAATTAAAGACGATTATCCGTTTTTTTGTCAATAGAATGCTTTTAATACATTTTTCTGCAATTTTCAATTATATTACCTTTTATCTACAAAACGATTTATTATAATACATTTTTATGCAATAAACCCTATATATTTTAAAATTATTCATACATCATCGACTGACTCAAAGGCGGAGATGCGTTTAGGGCGACTCGAACCCGAGTCCTCGGAGTGCAATGACTAACTAATTAAGAGTGTAACCGTTCGACCATAACCCCTTCTGTTATAATCTCAGCATCAACCTGCCACTATAAACTGGACGGTAGCCACGTAACCCATACATGCATGATGCCTGCTAGACGAAGCAATCTCGAATTTTCCCCGGGGACCAAAAAAGATGTGTTAATTAATTCACACTCTGAAGTCAGAATCAGTTGGCTATTTGCATTGATGAGATATCGAGTCAAATCTGACTCCGAGCAACGCGATACATTTTGAACCAGAAAAGTCCAGCTACATTTTGTATCTCTACTCGACATCAGAGTAACATCAACCATACGTACTTCAGTCCTCTCAGACAGTTCACAAGCCTCTCACTGTCCTATATTTTTAACAAACTAGCAAGTAACAACAACTATACGTTGAATATGCATACCGAAAAGAAAAAAAAGAAGCTTTTTTTGTAACTAACGTCCTGGACTTTCGTTTAGAGTGGTTAAATTATTACCAGGCATATTGTTTCTAGATGATGTGAGCTAAGACTAATGAGATAGCAAGAATGCGGATTAGGTTAAAATGATGATGTTTAAAGTTAGTTGGGAAACTTAATTACTACTGTGGGACATGCATCAGCAAATGATATCTTAAATGCTACTTGTATCGTCATTTATCTGTGTAGGGCATTGCTCATATGTAGGTATTCAAGAGTAATGAAGTTATGAGATACAATAGACTCATCTTTTGTCTCATATTGAACCAAGGGGTACTCAAGTTACTAACACCACTGGTATGCATGGATGGAAGGTTTATGCATTTAACATGCCTGCAATAAAAAAAAAATCAAGCTCAGATTTTAAATACAGTGTGCTTTTAGTATCCAACCAAAATGAGACACATGCAACCTAAACCTGTTTATGAGTGTGGCCTCAACTGTCACCCACTGTTATAAATAGGTGTCTCTCGTTCAGACAAGTAAGACAACCCAGCGATACCGCTAACGAATCATTTAGCCTACGAGATATAGTTGTGTAGATGGATGTAAAGAGAGGCCAGTGTCACCCACTGCTGAGTGGAAAAAGAGAAGGTAAATACCACCAGCATGGGATGTCGGCAAGGGAGATGGAGGTGATGACGAGTCTCTGCGAAGCCTACTTTCCTTCGTTGCCGGGTGAGCTTGTAGATAAGAATGCTGAACTGGGTCATATTGATGTTGATGCAGTTCGATGTTTTTATGAAGCTTCAGGGTCACAGTATCCCTTGCCTGATGAGGTGATTATCTCTAACTGGAAACCAAAGTAAAACAATTTCAAGATATCAAGATACTATAAAACATAAATAATAATTCTAACTGTGTAAATGACAAACAGACTGCGGAGAAGTTCGCAAAGATGGCTAAAGTAGAGGCTTGGATACTGGTGAGGCTGGTTTTGTGCCTTCTTTCCACATATATTGGGACACTGCTGCTGTGCGGGACACTTTGTTTTGATGGAAAATGGCCATTCCTATATCGATTTCCCAACATGACGGTCCAGCAGAGAGAGAAGGTCCTACAGAGATGGACAAAACACAGATTTCTGACACCAATCAGAGTCGCCTTTTGCTACGTCAAAGCTATATTTTTCTTCACCATCTTCTCCAGGGTACGTGCCTCGCTCCTGGCTGCTTCTGAAATATACATAAATTTTAATAAACACCATCTATGGATTTTGCTTAATTAATTAGAAGTAGGGAAACGTTGAGCTAAACACGAGAAACACATGCATTTGCATGCACACAAGTACTAGGATCATCAAAAGATTCTCAATGGCATCTACCAAATTTCTGATGACAATTATATATATATATATATTAAATGTACCGGCAGGTTGCGGATGATTTCCAGAATCCAACGTGGAAGGCTATAGGATACAATGTCAACAAGGCTGCAGTAGAGGACGACCTGCAACAAGTCATGGAAGAAAGGCCATTAGAAAAGGGCATTGTAGAAACCAACAAAGAGACAGACTTCACCTTAGTCGATGCCTTGATGAAAAAGGGGTTCGAGGTTGACGTGGATCAAGATGAGAAACTTTACAAGATCAACTGTGATGTAGTTGTAATAGGCTCTGGTTGTGGGGGAGGCGTTGCGGCAGCTGTTCTAGCGAGTTCGGGCCAAAAGGTTGTTGTTCTTGAGAAAGGAAATTATTTTACCAACAAGGATTATTCTGAGCTGGAAGGCCCCTCCATGAACGAGCTTTATGAATCAGGAGGACTGCTTCCAACTGTTGATGGGGAAATGATCATCATGGCAGGATCTGCAGTTGGTGGAGGATCTGTGGTCAACTGGTCAGCTAGCTTAAAAACTCCAAAGTCTGTCCTGCATGAATGGTCCGAGGAACACAACATTCCGCTTTTTGGAAGCCCTGAGTATCAGGCGGCAATGGATGCAGTCTTTGAGCGACTTGGAGTTACACAAAAATGCTTAGTGGAAGGTCTTCAGAACAGAATTCTCCGACAAGGATGCGAAAAGCTTGGACTTGATGCCGAATCAGTCCCTAGAAACACTTCAGAGAATCATTATTGTGGATCATGTAATTACGGGTGCAAGAGAGGTGAAAAGAAGGGAACAGATACCACCTGGCTTGTCGATGCAGTGAACTGTGGTGCAGTCATTATAAGTGGCTGCAAAGCGGAGAGGCTCATCCTGCAAGACAACAGATACACAAGTATGAGAAGAAAGAAATGTTTAGGAGTGTTAGCAGCAAGTATGAATAATAACATCACAAGAAGGCTACAAATTAATGCCAAGGTTACAGTTTCAGCATGTGGATCTCTGCTGACACCTCCACTGCTGACTTCAAGTGGTTTGAAGAATCCCAATATCGGCAGAAACCTCCATTTACATCCTGTCTTGACAGTTTGGGGATATTTTCCGGACTCAAACTCAGACGGGTTGGCAGGAAAAGCGTATGAAGGGGGTATAATCACATCAGTCCACAAGGTTTTTTCGGAGGAAGGTGATGTAAGAGCCATTGTTGAATGTCCAGGAGTAGGACCAGGGCAGTTTGCTGGTTTAGCTGCATGGACTTCAGGACTTGAAATGAAGGAGAAAATGGTTAAGTATTCAAGAACATGTCATCTCTTTTCGATGATAAAAGATCAGGGATCAGGCGTGATCATAACTGAAGGTAGAGTTTTCTACAAACTCAGTGCAGCAGACAAGGAAAACATGAGGGCAGGATTACAGCGGGCCTGTAGAATCCTTGTGGCAGCAGGGGCCACTGAGATTGGCACACACAGAAGTGATGGCCAGAGCCTTAAGTGTAAGGGAATCACTGAGACAGAGCTGGAAAATTTTCTTGACGGTTTGAATGCAGAAGGATCAGCAATGGCTCCAGTCGAGAACTGGGTAATGTATAACACTGCTCATCAAATGGGAAGCTGCAAAATGGGAGTAACTGAGAAGGATGGTGCTGTGGATCCAAACGGAGAGAGCTGGGAAGCAGAAGGATTGTATGTTTGCGATGCCAGCGTGCTTCCGGGTGCAGTTGGCGTCAATCCTATGATCACAATCCAGTCCACCTCATATTGCCTGTCTAAAATGATAGCAGAATCAGTACTAAGAAGGGAGTTGTCAACAGCCAAATGATCAATAGAGAATCAAGACAGTCTCACCTTCTTGTGAATGTAATAAGACAGAATCAAATATGATTTCAGTATCTAGTAAGAGTTGTCTCCAGCCATGCGGCATGTCTGAGTCAGTGAACTATTTAGCATTCATAGAAACATCTTCTGTTTCATGGTTAGACAATTAAACAGATGGCATCATAAATAAACACAAAGATCGGCAGGTTGATAATATGTCCTAGAACGGAACACGAAAATCACATGAGTTACGACGGACATGGATTTCAAATCGGTATGCCATCGACAGCCCAATTACTTACAATACAAAGCCTACAGAATTTAAACTTTGCATGCACTCGGCAATGTGCTTCAGTTAGAGCCTACATATATAGCTCCTTAACAGTACTGCTGCGGAGCTACTCTTATATGTCACATGCACCAAAATGAAAAATACTCCGATTAAATTAAACAGAACTTTTCAACTATTTAGTGTCGAGAAATACAATTTAAGAAATGTCTCACATCGTCTAGAAAAGAAAGAAATGACTAGCTTATATATAGATATGGAACCATGACTCACAAGCTTAAGCTTTTGAGTCGAGATGGAACCATGACTCACATTTAAGAACTGCATCTTCACGGAGCAAATTAACCAAAACGAACACAGATTCTAAAAAAAACAAAAGTTATATAACAAACATATCGGCGGGAGTATATAAAACATAACATCACGTGTTTCTTGAGTTTTTCTATTTTTGTTAACTTGCGTTCTGTGGATTAATGTGCAAGTTGTACGGATGATAAGTGACAAGAAAAAAGCATAGTAAATTATAAGCTTTGCTACATAGAGTATATCTTCAGTAATCTATGTGAACAAAATGTTCAAAGTATGGATTTATTAGACAGGAGCATGTCAGTTATTGAGGTCAACTCGCAGGAGCGCCTATTAAAGTACTGAACTTTGAAATGCGCTACTGAAGCAGGTGCAGGCGTCACCGAGTGCAAAAATGTTACTCGCAATTAGAGTTGAGATCTAGACTATAATATCTAAGATAGCTATGAGCTGTCTCTACTACAATCACACTGTGTAGAGCTAGCTGGTTGTCCAGTAACCACAGGTGCCATATGTAAAGTGGTCCTTAATGGTGTTTACGTTTAAGTGGCACTTGTGGACACTTAACCAATCACACTTCATTCAACACCTACCAATGAAAAGAGTTAATACATGTAGATACTGCCCATGTATGATCATCGAGTTTTGTCAAGAAGAGCCAGCGTTTATAATATGTGCTGTCTTAAAATCTCCGGGGTCATGAAACCCCTACTCAACGACTACTGAAAGGGCAATAAATGAGTGACAATTGTTTTTCTTGTGCAGCAACTTACATGGACTATCATATGTACATAAGGTTCATAGACACACGGCACCACGATGTCCCATGACAATTAATATCATCATCAAGATGATGCGATACAGAATAAGCCATCTCAGATAGATGTTTACGTATATCAGATTTATTCTGCATGAACAATCTGATTCAAAATTGTAAACATTCAACGTTATCACTAAGATGATTTGAAGAACAGAAAAAATATTCAGATATATCAGAATCTGAATAAGGTGATTTTTTCCAGTTCATATTAATCTGGGGGTGATTCAGTTCCAAATTAGTCAGGCCAGACGGCATGCAATAAAGGATGATTTTCTATCTTCTTGAAATCATGTTTTTGAAATAATTTGATTTATGAAAACCAATGGGAAGACTACTTGGAGATTTGTTAATGTCAACCTCAAGAAAACGTCGTGGAAAGACTGACATAATAACGCAACCCCCAACTAGCAAGATGTGCGACTTATATTTTAAGTACTATGTTTCGATTAGGATTCAGTAGCAGACATTGGTAGTTGAGAAAAATAACACTTGCGAGGGTCAAACAGCTAGGAAACCTTGTTCCTTAAGTACTTAAAGATGCATGCAGGATAAGTGCTGTAAAAGACTTGTCGTGTAAACGATTGGCATAACACTTACAGGTTACAAATAGCCAACTAGTCTTTTGTCACGTGACATCACCATCAGTCCATCGCCATCTTTGGCTTTCCCTGATCCATAAAAAATAAAGCAACTAGTGAGACCAATTCACAAACACCCAATACCCAATAAAGAAATATATAGAGAGAGTGAAAAGTGTACAGTAATCTATATATATATATATATTATATAATATCTTGAATAGTAAATAATCACACGTACGAAAAATAAGAATAAGATTAAACTGGAATAAGAAAAAATAAGAATAAGAATAAGCATAGATCGAAATAAGGAAAAATAAGAATAAGACAAAATAAGAAGAAGTCTAAACTCGAATAAGGAAAAATAGGAATAAAAATAAACATAAACAAGAATAAAGAAAAATAGGAATAAGACAAAATCGGAATAATATAAAATAGGAATATACAAAAAAAATACTCATTTAAATTCGACCCGCACACACCAATAATTGGTCATCGATCGATTGCACATCCGGGACGACGGACGGTACACTAGTAACCAATTATAGCAGAAACATGGATCACACAGAGGGTACTCATCCACTACTGAGCGGGCGAAGAGAAGGAAAGTATAGCCATTTGAAGAACTTTTAATGAGAAGGTGCTAACACACATGTATTTGTTTGGTCTGGATCGGACAAGGCAGACTGCAGAAGTTCTTAAGAAAATAAGAATAGAGGCATTGGTACTTGTGAGAGTGGTTCTATGGCTTCTATCAACAAGCCTGGGGTCGACACTGCTGTTATGTGGCAGTCTCTGTTTAGAAAGGAAATGGCCATTTTTTTTTGTAGATTCCCGAATATGTCAATGAAGGCGAGGGAGACGGCAGTCCAGAAGTGGCTCAGGCACAGATTCTTTAGACCAATCAGGCTAGCATTTGTCTACATCAAAGCTCTCTTCTTCATCGCCATGTTCACCACGGCCGGTACGTCCATGATACTTCTTGATTAGTCTCTCTATAAGTAACCAAATGGACAGACATCCTGACAAAAGATAAAACAGTTTAAACATGTTAGGAAAGGTTTGTTGAGCCTAACCTTCTGCCATAGAACCTAATCGAAACCACCAAATAATTAGAACCATTTTCAGATAGCAGATGAATTTTTGTTACATAATGGCTAGATGACATACTTTTATCATTCGTAATTGTATTTCAGAGTTATAAGAAATATATTATTTTCAGATACATCCTAGAAAAACACAGATGATTCAGCATCAACTATAACTTCATTAACAAATTACTTAAATCATTGATTCACAACCAGCAAGTTCTGCAGCAGCAGGCTTGGGTAATCTTTTTAGCTAGAGAAGTGGTAGTTTTTACAAGTCCTGCAAGCAACAACCGTTCAAACATCAGTGACTGAGACCCTGTTTAGAAGTGTCAAGCAACACGCCTTTAAATACGATCTATCCTCACCATTTGTAGCAAATTTTAAGAGAGCTAGGCTTGGTCACATTTATTTTCTGACTGTGTTGGAAACTTATTAACAGGTTTTCCAAAATCTAATAATACAGTACAGCTCATAAAAGAATCAAGTTAGACGCAAGTTGATAATGAATGTTGAAATTATTGGTTGATACTTAATATTTAAGACGTACCAATCATATATGAAATATATATATATATATATGTGAAAACCGACTCGAAGGTCGATTCGATAAGGTTATGAGGTCACTAGGTCACTGGTTCAACCGGGTCGACGCAGAGTGGATGCATGATTCGATTCGAATTTTTAAATAATTTATGTATTTAGATTATAATAATATATTTTTTTATATTTATATACGACAAAATTCATAAATTAAATGTCTATTATTCATTCTAAATAACATCATAAAAGTTAACTTTTAAAATTAAAAATCGCCAACATGATTGTGGTCAAGTGGTTAAGACTCTTGCCTTGGAACCCCAAGGTCAAGGGTTCAAACCCTCACCCACTCATGTATGACATGATTTCTCCCATGATACTATAAATAGTATCTTTATAGTATCATGTGGAGATTTGGTATTCTTCCCACATGATGTGTGGAAGGTGGTTATTCCCACCTAGGTGTGGACGTTGTGGTTTACTCCCGCATCGTCGTGGATGTGTTGATCGTCCCGTGCTTTAAAGATGTGATGATTGCGGCGTGAAGTTGTTGTGTATTGGTAGAGGTACCCAGGACGGTCCGTGCTTGAAGTGTGTAAAGATGAAAGTCTACCGAAGAGTTAGTTAGAGATTTGATATTGTAATAGACTATGTATTATATGCTTTAAGAGCCTCCATTGTAATACCCTTCAATCAAAAAAAAACTGGACCACAGTCATCAAAGATAAGTAGATGCTTCCCCACCGGCCTCCAGTAGTGTCGGTATGGCTAGCTCAGTTTCATCCTGTGATAGCTATAAAAATTTCTTGTTCATAGTTATCTTCTTTAATTTTTATCCACATATTGTTATGGTTTTATAATATCTACGATTTTATGAAAAAGTCTAAATGTATTAGTTATTTAAGCTTTTAAAATTTTAAACTTTCGGTAAATTGAAAGTGACATGTAAAAAAAAATTAGTACAACTAAGATATCTAACAAAATTTAAATGCACAATAATTTTTTTCATTGTCGAAATAATTTCACAAAATGCCATGCCACTTTATATAACTTTCTCGATAAAATGCTAGAATGTCAAAGTTGCTTGTTTATAATGTTTCTTTCTAATGGTCCGGTTTCAGTAATAATTCATCTTAACATGAGAACTCATGTGTTTATAAATAATTACATCATTTGTGTATATTTATTAAATTATAATGAACATAAAATCAGCTATGTTCACTATCAGAATGTGATGAGCATAAGATATTTTGTGTTCATTTCAATTTGATATATGAACATAAAAGGATTTAATATATCATGAACGTTCGAGTTCTCATGTTCTCACGTTAAGGTGCATTCTCACTTGCCCACATTCTTGTTTGTTAAGTGATCCCTTGGTTCTGTTTTGATATCTTTTAATGGGCTGGAGGAATGGCCGTTATTAAGGAATAACGATAGTGTGATGGTAAAAATATGATAAAACTAAGTGAATGAAATAAAAAGTATAATAGGTGTATTGTGAATAATTACCATAAAAATAGAAAGAGCTTTAGGGATACCATAAAAGGATAAATAGAAAGAAGAAAAGAAGGCATAGATTGTAAAAATGCATGTGGTAGAGGTACGTAGAGTACAATATCTATCCATATCTATCCATATCAATTTATTTTCAATTGTAATTGTCCTTTTTGAGCTATAAGAAATTTTCATCCAGAGAATTGATTTTAGCCCTGCCTGATTCAAAATCTTGACTTCGCCCCTGTTTGAAATATGCGTACATGCGTGCTTACTTTTTCATTTGATTCGTTAGTATGCCCTATATATAATTGTCCATGGGTCGGAAATTAGCTGGGATCCTACAAAATACCCCTTAAAAAGATGAATAAAAATCTAACAATTAATGTTTCACAATACATCAAAATTTTCTCACTTATATGTAACATACCACATTTTTAATTTTTCATGATATTAAATAAAGAACCCACCCATATGTTTGCAAATTTATTGTAGTGTAGCACATTTATGTTGAACAACAACAATGAACGACGAGGACTCCATCAATGTGAAGTTTTAGTATCAGAGAATCTGCATCGGTAGGAGGAGGTGTTGGAAATTCGCTTTGAAATGGAAAATATGTTGGAGGACGTGCTCCAGCACGCACTAATCTAGCACGTCCTCCAGCGGCTGCTTGAGGTTGAAAAGGTGAGAAATTGCTGGTGGGAGGTGCTGGCGCAATTGCTGCTGGGAGGTACTAAGGTGCCGGAGAATGTGCTGGTGCAGATGCTCTCAGTCAGTGGCGGAGCCACGTTACGGCCAGAGAGGGCACGTGCCCTCCCTCAATTTTTTTTACTATATATATATATAGTACATCTAAAGAACTCTGTATGCATGTTTCACTGCACCGAGT
>JAWWMW010000119.1:62168-77782 GCA_035048345.1 Echeveria elegans | reverse complement strand
GGGGTGTGGATTACGGAGTCTAGACACTACCCCTGGAAATCAGCGTAATTGACGATTACACCCTTTTGTGGGGTCTGTATATTTATGAATGGGGTCCTAACGTTTTTAAAATTCAAATTGCATCCCCAAATTAGTCGCATGTGTTATTTATTATGTTAGAGCTTAGAAGTACTTCCATTTTATCGCCATGTGATACCTTCTAAAGAGGATAATCATATTCAAAAAGGATAAAAAATAGTCTGTAAGTTGTTAAATTTAATTAATCTTATTAATTAAATATTTAAATGCTAACACGTGTCGTAATTTCAAACATTAAATCTATTAAATCAAACGATTTGTATTCTATTATTCTATCCTCTTTAAAATGACTTTCCTCAAAGAACCCCTCTCTTATAGCGATCATTTGGATTTGATCACAATTTTTTGTAAAAGTCATGTGAGATAAAAGTAGATAAGAGACTGCGAGAAAAAATAAATAGATAGGAGATGGCGTAAATGTGAAGGTAGAAAATATTTTATTTAAAAAAATGAGAATTGGAAAAAGAAATATATATATATAATAGAATAGAATAGGGCAACGACCAAATAACGGACAATGAAATTTTAAAAATACCCTTATTTTAATAATAAAAATAGGGAGAGAAATGTAATTAGGTTAAAAAAAACCTTTCAATTTACACCAATGAATAGTCGCGACTGCCGCGATTCGATACGTCTGCAAACTACTGCTCGCTTCAGAGTGCTACAAGGTAATGATTGAGTTTCAGTGGGGTCGATTTCAGTTCCGTTTCGTCTAAAAGTTTCGATTGCGTATTCGGAACGACCCATTCCCATCGGGACGACGAGTGGTATGCTAGTTATAATATAATATGAGAGAGTATAAAATTGTAAGATTAACTGAACCGGTAAAAATCATCATAATCCTTTTAAAAAGGGTTTTTTTGCGAACATATTTTCATATCTTTTAGACTCTGTTTGATTGCAGGAAAAAAGTGAGAAATTTTTTTAAAAAAAATAAATTTTCATGAAAAAGTTGTAAGAAAAATTATATCTTATTATATCTATTTTTTAATTTTTTCCATTACAACAAACGGAAATTCATTTTCATTCAAAATCTTTTTTAATTTTTCTTTTCGTCATTTTCCCCGCAAACGGGCCTTACACTTTTGAGTTCTACCGTCTTTGAATCTGCGACTTACCATTTTACTCCTGGGCCATTAAAAATCGATTGATAAAACCATGTATTAGGGTTTTCAGCGCGCACTTGATATCCATACACATCGCACCACCACCACCAACGCTCTCCACTCCTCCGACGTCCTCCGTTTCTCCGCTCAGGTAATGAATGTTACACTCCCCTTTAACCACTGCAGTCGTAACAAAATCACGAGTTCCCAGTTGCTGATGCTCACTAGCGAATCTACCCTCGAATTGTTTCTGCATTTCACTCATTTTGTTTCCGATTTGCTTTAAATTGGAGCTCTGCCTATCGATTGAGATTGTATTCCTGCACGCGAAGAAAACTTCCATTTTCTAAGAAGAGATTTATGCTTTTTAATGTATTAAGTTAGGGCTTTAGTGGCGTTTTGAGTATTGTCATGTGTTTTTACTGACATCACATCATGTGTGGAAAATTTTGCTAATTTGCACAGGATGAGCAGACCCAAGGAACGGAAGGCGAGTCGTGATGATAGATCCTCACATGATGCTTTTGAGGGAACTTCAGCTAGGACAAGACCTTACAGTTTTGAGGAGATCATGTTTAATAGAAAAAACAAGAAAGTGTCTCAAGATCAAGAAATTGAAACTGGGGGCAAGGAAGATGATGCAGATCAGAAGCTGGAGCTCTTGCAAACTGCCGATGATGAGAAGACCAGGAAGTTTTCTTCTCATGGTGTTAAAAATAATAAAACTGAGAACATTTTTGATTTAACTTCAAAACCAAAAGAACGTAGTACCTCCTTAAAGCTAGAGTCTGTTATAGTCGGTAAAGCGGGTATTTCTTCTGTAGAACCAAAAGTGAAATCCGAAGTGGTGAGGAGCACGAGACACAAAGAAAAAATAGGCAAACAAAATGCGAAAGATCATAAGACGATAGAGGAAGATGAGCCGCGCTATAGCTCTAGGGATGACCCTGTCAGCTGTAATCTTTTGAAAAATTCCTTGTCAAAGAGAAGAAGTGGAGATTACCGGAGCGAGAAATCAGAAAGAGATGTCAAAGGAAAAGAACGAAATCATAGCGATCAGAAGAGAAATGATGATTATCAAAAAGCTGAATACAACAGAAAAGTGAAGCATTTAGAGAGTAAGGATAGATTCAGTGAAGACGTAGAAGAAGCTGGAAGAAAGAACAAACCAGTTCACAGTAATGATCTTAATAGGAAGCATTCTGATGAGGACATTGTCCACGTTGTTTCAAAGAGGGATTCCAAGTTATCTGACAGAAGAGAAAGGAAATGTTCACCGGCACCTCTTCGTGAACAACCAAGTAAAAGGGCAAGAAGATCATCAAGCCGAGAACACAAAAGAGATAGATATCAAAAATTCAGTTTACATGATGTTCAGAAGCATAAATCCTATAATTGGCAGAGTCATGCAGTTTCGTCATCCCAATCTTTCAAAGACCGGTCAGGAAAGTATGCTTCTGAATTGGATAGTAGTAAGTTGACCAATGGCACGAATGGCCACAATAGGGGATATAATGAACCTACTGATAAGCTTGGTGGGTATTCTCCCAGGAAGAGAAGAAGTGAGGATCCTATTCAGAGTCCTCCTAGCAAAGGAATATCTGGTAAGAAAAGAGTGGGGTGGGACACCCCTAAGACTGAATCACACATTATTGTGTCCAGTGCATCTCTTCCCATTGCATCTATCAAGTCTAAACCATCAAAAATACCACACTCAGTTGGCGTTTTAGCTGTTTCTTCATCACAGCCCCAATCTTTATTACTAAATTATAATGTTCAGTCAGCAATTCACATTGAAACAAGTGACTCAGTCCAATTAACTCAATCTACACAACCTATGAGAAGGCTTATTATTGAAAATGTGCCCTCTTCGGTCTCAGAGAAAGATGTGATGGAATGCTTGAATAAATTTCTTCTTCCAACTGGTGCTAGTTTTATTAAGGGAACTCAGCCGTGTTTCAGCTGTGTAGTGAGTCTTATATTCTAACTACAAAGCGGTCTACTTGTCCACTCTTTACCATCCTTTTCAAATCAGAATAACATGTTGATTGAAATATCCGGTGCAGATACATGCCGAGAAGAGCCAAGCTTTAGTGGAGTTTCTTACAGCTGAATATGCTTCAGCTGCTCTTTCTTTTAAAGGATGTCCACTCTTGGGCTCTGATTTTAAAATCCGAAGACCCAAAGATTTCGTTGCAGTTGAAGTAAGTTTGTGATCAGTTTTTGTACTGGTATATGATATATGTCTTTAATGTCAATACTTAATACTCCCTCCGTCTCATTATATAGATCACATTTGAAGTTTGACACGGTTTTAAAGAAAATTGTGTTATGTGAGGTAAAAGTAGGAAAGAGAATGAGTGGAAAGTGAATAGATTGGAGAGTGTGTGTAAATGTGAGTGGAAAAAATTTCCATTTAAGAAAATGAGACTTATATTTTGGGACGCATAAAAAGGAAAGGGGAACTATATAATGGGACGGATGGAGTAGTACATGTAAACATCTGATTGTTAAATATTATTAATCTCACGCGTGGATGACATAATAATCAATTTTCATTTAAAAATTTGAACGATTGTATCTCAATTTAAATAAAAAAGAGTTGTGCAAATGTAATGCTAATCTAGTTTTTAATAACTATTTTTAATCTGAAATGTGCATGGTTCCCACTATCTGCCGGTGTTTTTGGTGTTTAATTGGCGATTCTTGTTTGAAGTGTTGTAATTGCTAAAAGTTGTATCGGTGAGCGAAATTAATTTAGAGAGTGTGTATTAACACTTGAAAGACATTGCTTCATTTTGCTGTTCAGTCTTGAATATCCTCGAAGTGATTTTACTATTTGACTGTTTTTTATGCCCGCATTAGATAGAAGCGCAGTTTCCATTATATGGAAATTCTGAATATATGTATGGATATGATAGTCGATAGAACAAGAAAGTTATGTTGTCTGCAGCGTACATTGATATCAGTACTAAATTTGTAATGATTCATATCAATGTGGGTATTTATCTTGTTGTCAATATTATGATTGGGTAGCCCGAAAAGAAGATTTTTATCACGAGATATGCATTTTTATCGGCATTGCATTACTTCATTTCTCTCAATCATTTATACTTGTTTAAATTTTTACTTGCCCTATGTCTCCTTGTTAAGATTGCTATTTGTCAGTTTCTTTTGTCCACGATTAGTGTTCGCTGAGGTACATGTCTGGTTAATATCTATGTAGCAGGTTTTCAGTCAGTTCGTATTTTCATGCAGACTGCTGCCAACGAGAAATCAATGGCCGTTGTGAATGCCGTTAGTGATATTGTTGAGGACTCCCCGCATAAGGTACTCGTTTGATTTGGAGTATGGTTAACAATGACACACATGAATTACCTACATGATAGTCATTTACCAGCCGTCTAACTGCCAATGTAACATCATTCTCTCAAATTAATTCAATTAATGTTCATCCTTATTGGACTGTCATTATAGATCTTCATCGGTGGGATATCGAGGAATATTTCACCTAAAATGGTAAGATTATTGTGAACGATCATGTGGATTTTTCGTATTCTATGCTGGTGGCATTCCCTTACTCTGCCCTTCCATATCTTCGATCATCTGAATCGTAATACACTATATTCTCAGCTTATGGAGATTGTGTCTGCCTTTGGCCCTTTAAAAGCTTTCAAATTCTTGGTTAAGAATGATGTTGATGAACCTCGAGCTTTTCTGCAGGTAAGATTTGCGTTTGAACTAGATTTTGGTAACAATAACATGGAGTATAATACTAAAAGACATTTATCAGTGCCAAACTCTCTTTGTTTTTTGCTTCTTCTTCTATCCCATTATAGCTTATTTTGGTATTACATTTCTTGCAGTATGTTGACCAATCTATTACTGCAAAAGCTTGTGCTGGTCTTGATGGCATGAAGTTGGGAGGCCAAACTCTTACTGTGATTCAAGCACCTACCAACAAACCACCATCTGTATGCCGTTTGTCTCAGCTTTTAAATGTCAAGTTTGTGTGTCTAATTTAATGTTTAAATAGTTCACTGAGAAATGATACTTCCAATAGGACATCATGTGTCCCCCAACATATGAGATACCTGACACGGCAATGCCACTCCTTGCTGATCCCACAAAAGTATTAGTCCTTAAGAATGTGGTATGACATGAGTTTTACGTTGCCAAAATTTTGCAGAAATAAACTGGCCATCTTTTAATATTATGTTTGATTATGTGACAGTTCGATCCCGAACGTTTCTCGTCACTGTCACAACCAGAAATTCAAGAAGTTTTAGAAGATGTGCGATTGGAGTGTACAAGGTTTTATGCTATGCGAATTACAAATAGGGGATACATCGTTCCATTTTGTTTATTTCAGGTATGCTGATTTTCTTGAACTTATCTGCAGATTTGGCTCTGTAAAGTCCATTAATGTCTTCTCGTCCAAACAAAGTGGCGCTGCTTCTTTGGAAATAAATGAGTGTGGTGCAGCTAAGTCCTTACCAACAGAAAGTATTGGTTACGACAACGATTGTGGAGACTCAAACTCGAAAGTTGGAAGCTCAAAGCAAATGGAAAAAGAGGATTATGATGACTTTATGAAATCAGATAATACTGAGTTATTTTCAATGAGGTCTGGAGGTTCTGATAAATCCTCTAATCTATTTGACGAGACGGTGAATACAAATTATGAAGCTGAAGGAAACATAGGTGGACATGATCTGACATCAGTTGGAGAAAACAGGCATTCTTTGAGTTTGCCAGCAGAACCAGACGGCAGTACGGAAACAATTGTAGAAGCGAATAAGGAAAAGAAGGGATCAAGACAGTTGGAAGAACTGGGTTCTGTTTTATTGCCAGGTAGCATTTGTATTGAGTATAGAAGATCTGAAGCTACATGCAGTGCTGCTCATTGTTTCCATGGCCGAGCCTTTGATAATCGTATTGTATCGGTAGAATACCTCTCTCTTGACCTATATAGAAGAAAGTTTCCCGAGTGAAAGAGATGTGATTGCTTGGTCCCATATAACTGTGATGGTGAACACTAAACTAGAGGTCTGTACCAATCTCACTTATCCAGGACTATTGTGTCAGGTGCGAGTCTGAGCTTTTCCGTAGTGTTGGACTACATGTACTCTGCTTGGGAATAGCTGTGCGCTTGTAAAACACGGTTCGCTCTCACACATGGCTCATAATTTGCTCTGTGAAGACCAGTTGTGCAGATGTTGCTGATTTCTGATATCTGAGGAGCCTCTTTGTCATCAACCAACAATTGTTTCTCCAAATGTGGCCGAGGTTCTCATACTTCTTTTAATGATAGCATAGCAAGCAGGGCTTCAGATTCATGAACTTTATAAAAGAAACAGGCACTACACACATTAAAAGCCTGCTTTGTGGTTGCATAGGTGTACACATAAAGTTCGTGATTCAAGTGACATCCAATGCCAACGGTTCAATCTTTGAATTAACCAGAAGGCGCTTATTTTCTCCTTCTGCGTCAAGGGTTGTTAGTAGATAAGGTGAGAGTGTGTTCCTGGCAAAATGATACAAATTAAGATACTGTTGTATTGCTCAGGGCTTCAAAACAAATCTTTGGTAAGAAACGACAACAACATCAATCCTGAGTGAATTCTACTCACAGGTTGTGTCCCATAACTGTTAAATAGAATTATCAAGATTAAATTTACCATTTTTGAATCGACAACCGGACTGGATGGTTAGCTTGACTTGGAAACGTCTTGGCTGACACCGATCTCAAAATTTTCTCGTCGTAAAAGGCGGAGCTGGTTCGAGGTTGATTGCTGTCCATGTCCCTACTCCTCTCAAATTCTAACAAGTCCTTTCTCTTGTATTTTTCTTTTTCTTTTCGCCATTGCAACCTCATTCCAAAAAAAAAAGAAAAAGAAAAAAAGAACGCGGCACGCAACGCCTGCTTTCATAAGAGAAAAACATTTATGTTACAACATAATGTACGTACAAACAACTCAATCCTGTTGATCTACGCCATAAAATGCGCACAACAGTAGAAATTATTCCAGCGAACCGCCCAGTCCCTAATACCTGACATCTATCGACTCCCTTATCCCAACAACTCAATACGCATATAGCAATACATATGAAAGAAGCCGGACCCATATCCTTTCCAAGATTAGAAGAACCAAACCAAATGCTAAAAATGTGCTTTTTAGAATCAAAAATATTGGTTGGAGATTCAGATTTCGCTGGCTCTGCAAAGCAAACTACTGCAATATCCTGTATCAGTAAGGCCGATCATAGTATTATAATTTTCTTCTCAGCACTTTTGCGGAATGGAGACAACAAGGAGAAATGGCGAGAAGCTGCAAAGAAGACAAATGTCAACATTGTAGGAGCAAATCACATTGATAAACTCTTTATATGTATAATGTATTCATATATCCAATGCTGAAAGTAACGAAGCGAAAGAATTTGCAGCAGGGGATAACTAATGAATTTTATAACTTAATGCTTACACTTGGGAGGTGGGGTGCTTGCGATTTCAGTCTCACCATGAGAAATTAGGTTCTTCAAGGTGGGAGCTGCTAATAAAAACATAATGGCAAAAAACTGAAATTCAGATTCTGAAGATACCCATAAATGCCACCTCATATTCAGTAAGAGTAGGGATCAGAATATTTTACCTTGACTAGAAGAAGTACCAATAGTAGCACACTGATGTCCTTCTGAGCCGGCATGGCTTATGCTATCTATTTCAGAATTGTGATCACCAGAACTCGATACACTCTTTTTACCAAATTTCAACAGCCTTTTGAAACCTCCTTTTGATGGCTCTTTGACCCAAGGCTTTACTGAGGCTTCAGGTACACTTTCAAATTTCAGCTGGGTTGTGGATGCATGTGTGGCTTCTACACTAAGGGAAGTTTTCTTGTTTGAGAAAATCGGTGTTGCTTTCCCATACTCAGAATTCACTGTGCAAGGTTCTTCAAGTGATGATACTCTGGCATATGGAGCTTGATACGACTCTGTCACCTCATCTGCGGCGAACTTGGATATATCCTTTTTCATTGTAGACTTCGTTACCTATATAGAATTATAAGCAAATGAAAATGTTAATGAACTATGTAAAGCTCTTAGGGTGCACCATATGATTGAAATACAAAGTGAACTACCGCAGATGCACATTTATGATAAATAAGGGTGTGTCAGTTGCTTACAAGCTGGAGCGGATAGTACATATCAATGAATCAGCTATATTAATTAGCATGGGCAAAAACGTCCTTAATTTCATAGATTCATTTCCTATAGTATCATTAGGAAATCGGAACAGTCGACAGACATTCTTAATTTAACATCCAAGTCCAATTTAAAAACTAAATTAAATTGATCAAATCCAACATCTTCGCAAATTATGTTGTTTCTTACCTCATGAGCATCAAACTGAACTTTTGACTTGTTAGCTTTAGGTTCTCCGTTGACATTAGTCACAGCTGTCATCACTCGTTCACTGTGGTGATTACATTCCTGACTTCCTGTCACTTCTTTAACTTTATGTTCGTCTGTACCTGAATTCTTCTCATATCCAGAAGTGGCAATATTGTTCTCAACTCCTGAGGTTGCATCTCCCACACATTTCTGGACCACTACCTTATTATTCTCCACTTCGGCATTCTCAGGGGTATGAGCCGAGTTTGGCAGGTTTCCTTCGTTCTCAACTATATTGTTCTCATGTTCAAGAGTTGCAGTATTCTTCTCAACTCCTGAGGTTGCATGCCCTGTACTTTGCTGGATCACAACCTTACTGTTCCCTACCTCCGCATCCACAGGGATATGACCAGGGTTTTGCTGATTTCCACTGTTTGTCATTTGCTTTATAATTGACTTTTCAGGGTAAACATCATCATATTTGGTGTCACTCTCTGCCTCTAGTATTCTCATTCTGAGGTCTGGAACAGTAGCAGCTTTAGTTTTGTTCAGGTTCACTATAGCAGATACTTTTTTGCTTTCAGGACCAGATGATGTGTTTTCCTTCGCAACTGAGGTTCCATTATATCGCCTCGATGGGGAAATGTGACTGCTGCCTTTTCTAGGCTCAGATAATCTTCTTATTCTAGACATGGATGCTTTTATTTCTGGTGAGACAATGCCCTCAGCTTTCTTCAGTTCACTTAGCGAAGACACAGACTTGTTGACCTTATTTACAGATGAGGCAATTACAGCATTGGATTTAGGTTTGGATGCCTTACGAGATTCGATGGCTCCTAGAGAAAGAGTTCTTCTAGAAACCCCTTGGAGCGGTGACGAGAATCCAGGCTCCAAATCACTAAATCTTGAGTCCTTACGATATCCTGGCGAGGCCTTTTCCAGTAACTGTTTTCTTGTCTGTGGTGAGGGCTGTACCGACTTGGTTGGTGCCACATTGCTCCTTGCAACAATCCTTTTTTGTCTTTCTACCTTTAACACTTCTATCCTTCTCTTCTGCTCTTCCTCCTACGAAAGAGCTAGTATTAAACTTTGAGTTTGGTAGTATCTAAAATTACCAAGCAATGTAGTATAAGAAAATCGATAATTTTGTAGCTTAAGCAAAAACTCAAGTACCTTTTCTTTTTTCTGCTTTTGCAGATCAGCTTTGAAGGATCTCAATTTCTCTGCTCGTGCTCGAGCTTCCTCTATAGGGCTCATTTTGGACTGCTTACCTCTCTTTATGGGATCTATACTCCTTTTGTTGTCTAAGGTACCTGAAGAAACTTTGGGCTTCTGATTGTTATCCTTTTTATTAGACCCAGTGTCTTTTTTGGATTTTCCCAGAACATTTCTGTTAATATTAGCTTCCATTTCATAATCTATGACACCATTATACACAGCTGAATCTTGCAGTGTCCCACGCTCAGCAATCCACCCTAAGTCTTCAGGTTCATAAGTCTCTTGACTTCTAAGTTTATAATTTTCAGTGTCTGGATGTGATGACGGGAGATCATAGTTCATATCAATACCATCTATTTTTGCAGTTTGACCTTCATGTCGGACTGCCAGCCTTGAAGGCAGAATAAAAGAATCATCAGTTACTTTCTGTGTGCCATCAGCATAGATATTTACAGTTGACATATCTGCAGGTGACATTGTGTAGTTTGGCTGAGTCAGCTGCCGCTGAACCATAAAAGTGTCATTAGCTGTCCGATGCCTAATTACTGAGCCATTTCTCTCAGCCACCTGTACATCAAAGACATCTTCATATATACCTTGGTGGTCATGATTCCCAATATTTGTCCTGAGCAGTTCATCATGAGATGCTTTTTGCATGCCGCGAGGATATCCACTAGGGTTTAGATACACAGACGCTCCATGTGGAGATTGATGGTGTGCACTGTCAGCCAACGGATCTTTGTCCAGCCCAGTTAAATGTGGTTTTGTTTTGGCCCTTTTTTCCATTGAGAACAAGGCATGGTCACTGCTACCACAGTCATCGCTGCTTCTCATTAAGCAATTTTGAAATGCATGCCATTGACCAGCACTACTTGCTTTTTCGCCTAACTGCTCATTTATGGAACTCTCCAAATCAACAGCTGATGTGTATCTTCTTTGTCTTGTAGTTGTTTTTGTTACTGATGTATCTTCAACATCCTTGTTACTATCATTATCAGTATTTGATGGAGACTCGCTCTCTGAATCATTCTGCCTCTTTGCAGTGATGTAGTTGATATTACGAATGACGACAGTACCTGATTTTTTCTTACTCGATCTAATCTTCCTGTGCGACCCTTTACTATCTGTGGCTTCTTCTTCCAAATCTGAATTATTTGGTGATGTTTTTTCCTCTTCAGCCATTCCCCGACTGTCAGACTTGTTAATACCATTGGTCTCAAGTGAATGCCTTCTCTGGATCTTTTTCTCATGTGAACCAGAGTCAACATCATCTGGTGATTGATTAGGTGGATAGATGAATGAACCATGTCCTGGGTAGCTCGGATAGTGGGGCATACCCTGAACCGGATATCCTTGAAAGACAGGAAGTCCAGGAGGAGATATCAAACCCCATGGCAGGTACACGGGTGGTGCAAACTGTCCATGAACATGATTCTGGGATCCCGTAGGAGATTGGTGACTTGAACTGTTATTTGGACCTATATAGTAAATTATTTATCAAATGGGTAAGATAATAAACAAATTGCTTCACTTCACAATAGTACAGAATTGTTGTCCCACAAGGTAAACTTTATTCACAAAGAATACATATGTAAACAATTTTCGTTCAGCTATGTATCCGGGTGAAGGGTTCTTATCGACTGGGCACGAATAGATGCTGGAATCATTATAATACACAAATTTGGGCTATTTATAATCAATGAGCCACCCTCAGAGTGGCTCTGACCCAATCAGCACATAAAGAGGCTTTTGAACTGAAGCTTTTAAAATTAAATGGTTTCAAGGTTTAAAATATGTCTCACTGATCACACTTGTGTACCTGGTATTGCTTTTAAGTACTGTGCAACAGAAAAAAAAAGGTTCACCTGGCTCAACAGTAGACTCTGGCAGTGGTCTCACTCCCACCAGATTCAGTTCATTTCCTGCCACACCAGATAGCATAATTCCTGCTGTCGCCATGGCAGTATAATCCAATGGGCTGGATGCTGAATCTGCTCCTTCAGTTTCTAACCACTGTCCAATATCATTCTTTGTCTTCCATATTTTAACAAAACGTGTGCAAGCATCCCTGTCGTATGTCAGTGCATACCTTTGAGAATTCTACAACATTCCCTTAACTTCATATTTCAAGAGGCTAAAGAATCAGAAACATACATAAACCGTGAGGCTGTGAAGCACTCAGCAAAGGAAACTAATGGTGCCATGTGATCAATGTCAAAGCCAGATGCTAGTGCTCGAGCAAAGGCCATCTTTTGCTCCTTTAGCAGAAAAGACTTCCTGGTTTCCAAAACTTTCACGAGCTGAACTCTGATTAAAACAGATGAAAGTAACTAGCATGTTCATGAGCATGACCAAATAAAACTTATGAAAATCAGCTATGTTGCCTTCCCATAATATGATTTGCCAATTTAGAACAAACCCTTGTATACATGTAACAACAAATGCTAGACTAGACCCATTACACACCTTGGCAAGTTGGCAGTTCATCTTTGTGTTCTGTGCGCACAGATCAGTTTACAGATAAACAGTTAATGCATCTCAACTTATAAGTTAAAACTATGACGAGCCATCTTTAGACTAGATAAATGCATATCATCATATAACTAAAACTTTCCTTAGCTTATTTCAAGTATTTTAAATGCACAAAATACTTGATCAGAACTTCAGGCTACAAACATACTTAGAGTTTTCTTCAGAAGGATACGCTGTTGTTTCTTCATCCGCAAGGTTACTAGGCTGTGGGAAAAAAATTAACTCAATTAAGTATAAATAAAAAAATTATGAATCTTTTCACATTCCAGACCATTCACAAATGATACTGATGCATAACCTCATAGAGTACAATTGCCTTCTCCTCGTTGACATTGGGTATTGGCCTTAGACCTGTTGAAAATAACAAGTACGATTGCACTGGGCGCTCAGTTATCCTTGTAAGAGCAAGGAAAATTGAAAACAAAGCTAATAAAAATGTAGAGTTTTTTTGAAGAAAAAATCGTACTGCTACAAGAAACAGTACATGCAGGTACCTTTGTCGTCTTCTATGGAGAGTTGAGTACTTTCAGCAGGTTTTAAATGGACAATTTCCACCTTTAAATTAAACATTTATGTTATTATGCAAACCTATCTGTGAAGTGTGGATTGATTTTCGAAAGCACTTACTTTGCTCGAGTGAATATCATTCTGATTTGTGATAGCTTTCTCAATTTGTATGATTTCCGATTCCAAAATGTGCACCCTCTCAAGGACCACAGGTGTGTTCACAAAGAGTACGAACCTGAAAGAACATTGAATAAAGAATCTCCATGATCCATAACCTTACACCCAATCAAACCTTTAATTGTTAAGAGTGAAACAGTAACTGCACAGAGTTCTACACAAAACGAATATCTTCTACAAATCAGTAGCGCATCGGAGTGTAATTAGTTATCGTGCATGGTTTCATAAAAGCCAAATATAAAAAACAAAAAATGTCAGAAATTATTTACCTTTCCACTGTATCCTTGGTGAACCAACGTTCTGAATCAGATCCGGACTCTGGTTTTAGCACAATAGAATAACCACCCCGGGCAAATTGGTCGCGAGCAGATTTCAGGTGTGCAAGAAATGGATTGATCAAACCCGAGGCAATTTTTTCAGTTTTCCCATTTGCCACAATCACCAAATCAAACCTAACAAACAAAAGGCAAGTCATCCAAGATAATTAGAGCGCCAACATGTCTCCCTACCTTCCTATGAACCCATAATTCTAATCTAAATAAAACATCATCAAGCGAAAACGAGAAACATGCAGTTGTATATACTAAACATAATATATGCAAACATCAGCGAAGAAAACAACCTGTCCATACAATTTTCACATCACTATTTGTTCTTATTAAACTATCGAGTATACTAGGAATTATAAATAATAGTAAAAACACTCAAGTACTTAAAACAGGAAAGAAATCTCTATCTCACCTGGTGCGAGTAGGTGTGAGCTGAAAAACAGCAGATTCAAGGCGAGTGCTGGACTTCATGGAATAAACCTCTTCCTTGAGAAAACTCAGCCCAGAAGAATACTAACAGATTTGGACACCTCAATCCCTAAGCAGCAGCAGCATATCCTTCAGCGCATAGATCTGCCAAAACACACAACTTACACGCAAATCCAAACCAAAACTAGAAAATTCCAGATACAAAATCTCACCATTTCTGTGATTCCTGCTCACACAGAAATTTCAGGAAAAATCCACCACCAAAAAATAAATAAAATAAAAACGTAACAGATACCTGAGAAATTAACAAGGATACAGAGTGAAGTAAATTAAGAGCATGAAATGATGCAGTGCGGAAAGAATTGCGATTTTGAATGTGAAATTGGACAGAAGAGGTTTCGGGGGAGGGCGGTCGGAGAAGAAAGTGAATGGCGGAGAAATGCGTGAAGGAGAGCAGCGAATCGGAAAGAGTGTGTAGATGATGAGAGGAAAGGGTAGTTTTGGTATTTGGAAATGTTTCTTTTTAGAACAACAACCAACGCATCATTTAATCGATTTTAATGTGTGTGTTTTTTTTTGATATTTAATCGATTATTGAATTTGGATTATTTTCGTTTTTCATAGATGACTATAATAATTCAATAATTGTGTGTGTTTTTTGAACTATTAATTTCGTATATTTGGACTAAATTCCCCCATTTTATATTGATGAATATCTCCCTATTAGTAATCTTCCTATTAGTAATTGAGGAGTGTTGTTTAGCGGTTATTCTTGTCCTTATCTCTATTTTTTATCTACTCTGTATCATTTGTGAATTAATTTTGATTATTTTTTAATTATCTCTATATTTTATTTCTTTTTATCTCTCAATGGCTAATCTTATTCGTAATCAATTTAAAGAGTCAATCGACATCAACATTATTGTGCGGAATTACTAGTACGTGAATGAAACATAGTTCCAATTTCAAAGCAGCTAGTTGTTAATGGCAACCGTAAAGCAAGCATGGTTCTGAAATCAGTTCCCCATAATTGAATATGGTTAGAATAAATAACATTTTTATTCATATTTTTTCTTTTAAAACAGTATTGTATTTATTAAGGGATTTGATTCTTAGTGAGTGCTAAAGTAGAAGAACAAAATTTATAAACCCCTTGGAAATTAAGAAAGAAAAAAAAAGAATGAATGAATGCACATCAAAGTGGGGATGATTCCATACCAAAGAAAAAAAAAAGAATCTTTCTGTCAAGGCACTATCCACAGGTCAATCGAGGGTGTCACCATCGCAGTAGCCAGTAGTATCTATCCTAAAATGTGGAACGTTGGATTAGGGGTTGGCCACAACGGATACTTGAGTCATCATCAAGCAATCAATACGCTAAAGTCTAAACTTTCCGGCCATTCGACTCTTTCAAAAAGAACTCAACGTAACAAAGACTGTACTCGTTAGACTTGGCATAGGATACATTTGAAGCTGGTACTTTTAGTTTTTACATTTTAATTTTTTTATTGTTTGATTTTTTTATTTATGGTTTTACATTTTTTTAATTGGCGAAATGACTTTTTAATTTTTTGTTTTATTTTTTTAATTAGGGAAATGACATATTTGTAATTAATGATGAACGGATGGATATTTTAGAAAAATCATACTTGAGCCTTTGCATCCATCTCTCCCAATTCTATTATATATATACTAGCGTACCGCCCGTCGTTCCGACGGAATGCGGCGGAAACAATCACTTGTTATCCTATTTTTATTATTCATCGTTCCGAATGCGCAATCGAACCGTTCAAATAATAGTTCGCTATGCAAGCATTGCAAGAATAAGTGAAAAAATTGG
>JAWWMW010000119.1:37275-56648 GCA_035048345.1 Echeveria elegans | reverse complement strand
TCACAATACACTCTCTTTCCTACTTTATTTTTCTCTTACTTACTTTTATTTTATTTTTACTCTCACACTCTCATTATCCCTTAATTATCATGCCATGTCATGTATAATAGTGTATTGAGAGTGTGAATTAATTGTGAGATGTTGAAAATTGAAAATATTAAAAAATAACATTAAAAATAAAAATCAAGCGGGAAACATTTAGCGGTTTTAGGTGAATTAAATGGACATATGGAAAAAATTCTCGCCGGGACGACGGGAGCGCAGCTAGTATATTATAATTTAATGGAACATGCTCAAGGTGTTACTAGTTCTTTTGTTTATTTTTCAAAAATGTACCCGGCGCAATGCTAATAATATTCCAAGCATTATTAGAAAAAAATAGTCAAGATTCGAAATGGGCATATCGAATTCAAGATATTATACAGCTGTAGCAAAACTTGACATATTCGTAGGATATTTAAGTAATATATTTGAGATAACTTTGATATCTTGGGAACCCAGTTAGTGTACAGAAAGTGTACTTATTATAGAGCAAGAGAAAGTATGTGATAAGAGATAATTACTTGACTGAAAATGATCTTGCTTGGCTCCATCCACACTACTCAATCACCTTAATTTTGAAAACAATAAGCTCCCCACTAAAATGATGCCATTATTCATCATCCATGAAACATGTATATTCGACTATTTCTATTGCACTTTTTCTACAACACGTTTTAAGTTGATCAAATCCAGACATAACAAGTAATCAAATCAGCCTTTCATTGTCCTCACCACAATACTTCCAACTTCTTCTCAAGTGTATCATCGCCGTGGGCCAAAAAGCTCATCAAAATGGTCCCCTCATTCCAAAAAGAACAAAGTTTATAATATATAGAAGGCTAATTGCCTTAAATCATTCATTGACGGGTTGTATTTGTAAAAAAAATATTCTTATCTTTAAATTTAACCACTTAATCACTCGTCGGTCTATCACTAGGTATTGCACGAAGTAGTGATCGCTTGGAAGTCAAAGAAGCTGCCACTTGTGTGTAGTCTCACGCAGGGGCAGAGTCAGGATTTCAGATTAAGTAGAGATGAAAATTTTATTTATGGAATAAATGATATTGTTAATTAAAATTTGATATATATTAGTGAATTCTCTCACCAACATTTTTTTTTGCTTAATGGGAGAAGCTAAAGTGATAAACGAGTTAGCTTTTATCATTTTGGAAAGAAATAATTTTAAAATATTAAGAATGGACAAAATTTCTAATATTTCATAAATATTTTAACTATTTTTGACGCTTTTGTAAAAATAAAATAATAATAAACTTACTAATTTGTAAATTAAATTTATTAAAACCTCAAACGTAGAATGTATGAACTAAAAATAACGAGAATATAACATCTTTTAAAAGTTAAATGTCATTTATGTGAAGCCAAAGTTCTTAAGTAAGGGACAATTAAGCTAGCACTGATGTACCGAATTCCATAAGAATCTCGCAGTTAAACGTGCTTGGGCGAGAGCAGTACTAGAATGGATGACCTTCTGGAAAGTCCTCGTGTAAATCCTCATATATTAAAAAAAGAGTTCTCAAGTACTACATTGTATTTAATTTGACAAATAAATTAAGATAACTTAGCTTGTTGAGCCTCACTATAGGGAAGGAGCGGTAATGAATTCGAATCTTGACAAATAAACTTGATATTTTAGTGGGGCCCAAAGTTGTTACGCTGGCTCAGCCCCTGGTTTCATGCAGAATCTAAATATTACGTGATGATTGTAATCTTTTTTGGATTGCTAGTTTATTGCGTGACCTTGGGATTGTTGTTCTTTGTTCCCAGCACCTGCGCTCCGATTCTGCGATAATCACATTGCCAACAATCATTTAAAAGTTCATCACTTCCTTAAACTAACTTCATTAATTTGTTGACTTAAAATCCACATTACCTCATAAATCAAAATATAGCCTACATGAAATTTAAAATAGAATCAAAATCTTAAGACAAATAAATACAGTAATAAATGCAAAAATGTCATGTTTATGTTTTGTACCTAATTAGATCCAGTACAATAATAACTAACGTAATTTCAGAGAGAGAGAGAGAAAAAGGTAGCAACCGAAAGACGACTTCATTCCTACAGATCGGGTGCTGCGCGGCAAAAATGCTGCCAGCTTCTCCCATACCAAGTCGATTAACTTTTCTACTTAAAAACTACACTCGAATCTAGAGGTGGTAAACTAATCTAATAACTCGACTTTGCTTTTTTAATTAATCTGAACCGTCCACGTGACACAATCTCATCCTTTAAACAGGAATCCGAATATTCCCTTTGACCCCGGTTTCTTCAATAAATACGGAGTGACTGAACGGACTCTTCTGGACTGTGAAAAATTAAAAACTCAGAAATAAAAAATCGATGAAGCAAAACTACGAGCTGCAAGAGGAGATCGGACGAGGACGATTCGGCGTCGTTTACCGCTGCGTCTCGACCACCTCCGGCCGCACCTTCGCTTGCAAATCCATAGACAAACGCCTGATCGGCAACGACTCCATCGACCGTCAATGCCTAATCAAGGAGCCTAAGTTCAACAAAATCGTCTCCGGCTGCCCTAATGTCGTCGAGATGCATCAAGTTTTTGAAGATTCAGATCATCTCCATCTCATCCTCGAATTCTGCGGTTACCAGACTCTGTACGATCGGATGATGGTAGCCGGCACGTTTTCTGAACAAGAAGCGGCGTCGGTGATGGAAAAATTAGTCTCCGCCGTGGCGTACTGTCACCGTAGAGGAGTTGCGCACCGTGATGTGAAGCCGGATAACGTGTTTATTGACGATCGGAGCAGGTTGAAGCTAGGGGACTTTGGGTCGGCGGAGTGGTTTGGGAATGGGGAGATGATGGGTGGTTTGGTTGGTACGCCGTACTATGTGGCGCCGGAGGTAGTGGCTGGGAGGGAGTATAATGAGAAGGTTGATGTGTGGAGCTGTGGAGTGATTCTGTACATCATGCTGGCTGGGATTCCTCCGTTTTACGGGGAATCGGCGAGTGAGATATTTCAGGCTGTTTTGAGAGGGAATCTGAGATTTCCGACAAGGCTTTTTCACTCAGTGTGCCCTGCTGCGAAGGATCTGTTGAGGAAGATGCTGTGCAAGGACCCTTCTAGAAGACTTTCCGCTGAGCAAGTCCTCAGTAAGTTTCTGCTTATGCTTTAAAACTTATATAAGTTGCATGTTCAATGTGTTGTTGTAACAAGATTTAAATTCCTAGAGAACAAAAAGGGATGAGTGATAGTAATTGGGAATGGATTAGGTTCTTTGTATCAGGGTATTGATAAAAATGGTGATGCTAATTTGAGTGACTTGAATTCATTCAGGGCATCCATGGATGGTGAGCGGAGGGGAGATGAGATGAAGTGTTTAGGAATGAATGAATGGAGCGCAGCTTGATGAGATGATGATGGAAGTTGGACTGTTTGAAGTTTAGCCAAAGACATGATCTATGAATCTTGCAGTTGTAGTGTACATATCAACTCCTCTAGTAATAGCTGTTGTTAACTGTAAGTAGGATGCAAGAACCACTTTATGAATGTGGTTCTGGTATGATAGGATATCACCAGTATAGTTTTAAAGGGAGGGGATGTGTTATCTTCTTGCCTGGGGCCTGCAGATAAATAAATTTAGTAGCAGCCAGAGCCAGCAACCAGCATTGTTCATCCTTTCCTTGCATGGTGCTTTTATTTTTATTCATAACGAACTAACTAGTTAAATCAGATGATGATATGCATCTTGTAGGCTTGTAGCATTGAGAGTCATGGCTACTACCTAGGACTAGAAACAGGGGCGGAGCCAGGAAGTATGTGACACGAGGTTGGATATTTACGGGTTCGGAGACAGTGCCTTCAGAAAAAATTTCAGACCGGACAAGTTAATAGATGATTCGGATGCATAAAAATCAGGAAAAAAAATCATATAATGTTTACATAAATTATCTATATCGGCTCATAAAAACATCACGAAAAATAATCGAAAAGAAAACTCGTGAAGGAGTAAATATATTCTGTTTAAAAATATTATAATTTAAATAGCACTAGATCTATTTCTTTAAAAAAATGTCACCTAATTTTCTTATTTCTGTACTTATATGACACTAACTGGTTAATGGGTCTGATCCAATTTTTTTTTAAAAATGTACAGCTAGCTTGTACTAAACTCACCCTTGGAAATGTTCCGGCGAAGACGGACAGAGAATTGTGCAGCTAGCTTGTACTAGATTCACCTCTCATATTTTTGTCACAATAGTATCGGCCGACCCCATGCCGCCCCGACCTTCCCCATGAGCCAAACGGGGCAGGTCCAATTCAAATAATTTTTTGACTTGTCGCAGGACAGGTCCAATCCAGCACTCCTCGCCCCGCGATTAATTCTAACTAATATTATTTAATCCTAAATAATCCTACTTAAACCTAATTAACCTAACTAATCCTAATTAAATAATTAACCTTTATTGCTTTAACCTCAATTAAGTAATTACTCTAACATTTAACCCCTCACCTAATTCCCGTCATCGCACAGGCGCACAGCGCACAGGCGCACACCTTCAAACACCAACCCATCCTTCACCACACAGCCGCACACCTCGAACACCATCCCATCCCTCCACTCCCGTTGCAAATCTGTCACAAGTCACAACCCACAACACCCGCTCTAATTTTGACTCCTCGATTTGGACTTGCGGGTGGTCGTCGACGCTGCAGGGCTGTCTGAGGCTTCGATTTGGACTTGCGGTGGCTAACTGAGGCTTCGATTTGAACTTGTGAGGTCATCGACGCTGCAGAGCAGGGCAGGGATCCGCGGGTCCGTGCAAGACAGATTCAATCTGACAGACCTGCGCCCTGCGTGCAGGACAGGACAGACTGATGCCGATCCGCGCAGGGCAGATTGCAATCAGCGGAAGACCTTTCCCGACATGCCCGATTGTCATTCCTAACTCTGTGGATGAAATGTTTGTGGGTGGTGGATTTAATGCAAAAGGGTTTTAAATAAAAGAGTGCCCCACCCATTTGTACTGTTTCAAAAAAGTGAGAATACTATGGGCGGGCGACAGTTTGTCGACATGTTTCTACTGTATTAGGTAAAGTTCGGAAACCTGTCCTGAACCCGGACGTACAGTACGCTTCTCTACTCTATCCAGTCCACCCTCTTATTAGCTTTTCTTTATCCCACCAAACTAGCTACGTACCAATCAATTTTCCACTTTAGGTCATGCACTAATAAATTAACAGATGGGTTAATCCCTGACCTTTGTCGAGCATTCATCATACTTAAAAAAAAAAATCATTTATTAAGTATTACTTACATTTTTATGCATATCACACGGCTCATAATGTTGATCCACGGATGTATTAAAAGACTAAAAAAGGGTGGAAGATGAATGAACAGTAGGAAGACCGTGAAATACAGTCAATCCCCTCTATAACATCTATGTTGGGAGTGTCAAAATCAGAAGACTGTTATATAAAAAAGGCAGAAGTAGTTATAACGAGAGCTGTTATAAGGGAAATTTTGAAACGAGAATGATCCTCGATGACTGTTATAATGAGAAATTTGTTATAACGAATGATGTTATAGCGTGACTGACTGTATAAGGAAATTTTTGCAATTGCTCTTATGCATCCACCACATACGCATTAACTTATTTAAGAGATAAATTTAGCAAACCTGCATTGCTAGAAGCTTGTGAGGTGTCTACCGTCTATTCATAATCACCGATCTACACATACGTTTATCAACATATCAAGATCCCCCAATAAAAAATAATAATATCAAGATCAACAAATCCTTGTCGGGAGTGGAGTTTTCTGTTCAATATACAGTCAAATTTTATTCTTCATTTAAAATTACATATTGTATTCATTACCCATAACTTTAAGTTTCAGTCATTCTACACCAATGTATTTCCACTATTCGCACTTTAATTTCACCAAATTTGTCATTTTGGGCAAATAAAATGGGACGAATGGAGTAGTGTTTGCGCTTTTAATGACAAGTATTTGTACGAATCCTACGCTCTGCGCACTTTAATAATAATATCGATTTTCTAATGCATGACATACCTTTGAATAATTTAAATTATATCAGTTTTTATTTTACTTATTTATGTTTAGGTTCTTACATCTCATTCATTGATTTATCTCGCTCAATGATTAAGATCACTTTATATTTCATATATTAATAAACCTTTATGCAAAATCTTTAACTCACAAAAAATATTGTAACCATTTTGCATTTCTCCCCATATTTGTGGCACAGGTTTATTTCTTATGACTTAGGTGAGGAAGTTTTGAATGATAAATGTTCCTTTCTTCCCATGTTGCTTGATGAATGTTTTAACTGTGTAGAGTCTTGGTAATATGTGTCACTTTAGTAAGTCGCACTACGAAGTCACCATCTGATACCGTTAATCCATTGTGGAGTTGCAAATCCGTCAATGCTTCGCGTGATTCTTAATTAGTAGTTTGGTAGGCTGGTGTGTTATAACAATCCTTAAAGATAAAAGGAGTTTTCATCGAAAACCATCTGTAAAATATGAATTTTATTGGAATCCACTCTATATTATTCAAATCCACGTATTAAAATATTTTCTTACAAAAAACCACCCACTGACTACTGTTTTTTAAATGTATATATTTTACTTTAAAAATTATAAAAAAATACCCAATAAACATAAAAAATCAAAACTTCATGAAACAAATATAAAAAGTGACTCATTTAGTATCATTTTTAACAAAAAATTGAGCATTAAGAATATTTTTGTTAAAATTTAATTTGATATTTCAAATTTTACAAAATTTTAGCAAACAATTTATTAAAAATATTACAAAATGGTTGACCATTTCGCAAGTATTTTTCTGAACTCTCTGAATTTTATCGAATTTTTTATTTTAATTTTTTATATGAAATATTAGGGGAAATTCAAGCATTATGAAAACATTTATATAAAAAATATCAAAAAGAGTAAAAAGATTCCAATAAATATAAGCAAATATATCAAAACAAGTGTAAAATATCCACCCATTGTTTGATATTTATCTTGAAATCGTATGCAAAATTTTGATAAAGTTGTAAAGTATCAAATAAAAATAATTCTTAATGTAGATTTTTTTTTGTTAAAAATAATATTAAATAGGTGATCTATATTTGTTATGAATTTTTGAAGTTTTTTTAGATATTTCTTTTGAACTTTGAAAACAAAATGTAATTTTAAAAAAAGAATTGTTGGCAATGGGTGACGTTTTGTAAGAAAAATATTTTAATGAATGTGTTTGGGTAATATCGAGTTTTACAAGTGGTTTTCGATAAAACTCGTATTTTACGAATGATTTCTGGTAAGAAAACCTAGTTCAAATGTCAAATGAAAGAATTTTTTGCAAAGATTTTTCACCCAGAGGGTTCAATTCGTGATCAAATTGGTCTGATAAATGTTATGTGGATATAGAAGGTATATATTATGCTTATGGGACACAAAGAGTCCATCTACCGTTTTTGAGTGAGATATTATTTATATTAGGGACAATTGCAAAAAAAATATTACTACTATAATATGATATTTTGTTAAAAAACTACTATTATAACAATTGATTATGGAAAACCATCAACGAGTAACTATTTTTATCATTAAAATGTTAACCTTGTATTATGTACCACATGTGTTTTGGAAAATGTTATAACAAGTGTTGTTCATGTTGTATAGGTTAACTCTAGAATAGTGTAAGAATAGATAGGATAGAATACGTTTGATCAGAGTCAACGTAACAAGTTGTTGAGACATGTTCTGAAACAAACGTTCCGCATACGGAGCGATGAAGTTCTCGGATGACAGCAAGATTGAGATTTGTGGAGCTTGTCAAATCAAACGATGAAGTTCTCGTATAACAGCAAGATTGAGATTTGTGGAGTTTGTCAAATCAAACCATATCGTTCGAGTTAAATGGAGCAAGGTGTATCTATCAAATGGATAATTGATCTAAGAAATAAATATATCTCTTAGTATCGAAGATAAACGAACGTTCAAACCCAAGAAGATTTCTTTTCCGCTCCATCTTATCAACGCCAACATTTGAACTCTTATTCATAAGTTGGTTGGTCGTTTCATGCATCTCGACATTATAAATGGGAGTCGAGTGAGAGGAGCTCCACAATGACTTGAGCGAAGAATGTTACTCTCCTATCATTAGAAGAAGCGCAAGAGATCAAGAAGAAGAAGAGAAGATCAAGCTACTACGCATTGAGGCGAACTGAAACTTGCTTGATCAACCGAACAAGTTCTACTTGTTGTGAGAACTAGTTACAACAACCAGGAGGAAGTGCAACGAACCATTGAGCGGAAGCTCGACATCAAGGGGAGGTTGGTGTGTATTCAAATAAGTCAGTTTGGAGGTAATTTGTAGAGCGAGTCTAGCAATTGATAATCCTTTTGGCAATTCTGATTGTTATAGCGGATTGATGTTTGTTGGACTTGGGAGAATCAATTGGTTTAAAGTAATGTTACTATTGATTTTCTACGATTAGTCATTATAATAGCGATCATATGTAAAACACCACATTATAATGATATTTTTTTTGCAATTAGGCCATATACATCAATGACCAAAAAGTTGGTCATCTTTCTCTCTCATCCAAAATATATTTTTAATCAAAGTCGGGGGTGCAAGCAGATTTATTAGATATTGATTCAAAAAACCTGAATCGTGGCTATTACAAAGAAGATCGAGCCCGGCCCTCAAACGCCAGCCGAGAGTCATAATGCTCTCAAGCTTAACAACGCCGAACAGCCCAGTTATAAAAAGTGTCCCTCCAATTAGCAGCAGGACCACTAAAGAGATCATAGTTACTATTATACACCATTTCTTGTTGATATCTCTTGTATACCACTCTTTTTTACTACATCTTGCTCGTAAAACCCTTTAACTCCATCTATCATTTCTTCCAAGACACTGCTGGGAATACCGTGGTTGACCACTTGGACGAAACCCCATTCTTCAAATGCAATTGTGACTTGATCAATGACTCTCTAGCGTGCGCTTTGGTACGCTTGAAGTTTTGATCCTAGATGGTCAATTATTTGGAACTTAAAATGTCCATGGGGCGCGGTTTTGTGGGCCTCTATGGGTGTGGGATTGATGAACATAGGGGGATACTTTAGAGATGTGTGCATCCACCAGCCCTTTGAAGCCAAGTTTAGATTATTTGAATGACTGAAGCTCTGCAGCTCTGTTGTAGCTGGACATTGGAAGATGAAGTGAAGTTTGTTGTTCAGATTTCATAGCACTTTCTTCTACAGAATGCTTACAGTCCCATCTCAATTTATGCAGATAAGCACCTCATTTCATACACAGCGCATCAAACTGCTACCACATAAGTCAGTTGTGTGCTGTAGTTCACTCTAAAATGTACGTCGACTTGGAATTGTGGCTCTCAACTCCGGAAATATCTTGGCATCTTGCTCAGAAATAAATTTCAGCAAAAAAAAAGAAAGAAAAAAGAAAAGAAGAAAATGCAAATGAGAAATGAGAGCTGAAACAGTAGGAAAATTAAGGAAACGGTAACTTCGGCACAAAATGGGGTTCTTTTACTTCTCCCATCTGAAAATTGGTTCACAAAATTTGAACAAACCATAAGGGAGTCATCTTTCTAATGCTAGTAGGCAGTACAGCCAGTTACATCATGCTATGAAAGTCTGGGAATCCGATTAACTTGCTTTGGCTTTGTGTGTTCTCTTCTTGGTTTGATGTCTCCTAGTGGTAGAATTATTCATCCCAACATAGAATAGTAGTGCACCTAGAAGCGCCATGTTCTGCAATACAAGCACGTTCATGAATGGTAGGAAGTAACACAATTATAAGGTGACTTGAGATTCGCTATTACCTGAACAAATGGAACAAGGAGGTTTGTAAATGCTTTCTTGTTAACGTCATGTTTGTAGAAGTCGTAGACTATTGGAGTGAAAATAGCCTGATGGAGAAGCTGGAACACAAAAAATGCAATATTTTTTAGAAGAATGAAAATAGACTGCAGCTGAGAGCCTGAGACATTAAGATATGAAGGGAGGGGAACAAACCAGGATATTAGCACCAGCACTGCTGCCAAGAACAAAAAGAATGCCTCCCAGTGCCTTCATGATAATGGAAGCAGCAACAGCTGCCTTAGCCTGTTCAATATAAGACGCATATCAGTAACTGCAAGATACGTAAAGATCCATCAGCTGCGTCAAGAGAATCTGTAAAAGAGAGTTCCTTACATCAATATGAATTGATTGGCCACCAATCTTTGATGATACAAGTCGAGAAAGAGCATCAAGTTTTGGTTTCAAAGACCTGGCAGCAGGACCACCACCGTCAGCGAACTGGCTGTATCTGCATGTAGAGCGTTACAAGCTTAATGATCCAACCACATGGTCAAAGCCAGCTAGTAACTCCCAATACTCTTGCCAAGAAGGAAGACAAGCCATTGGCAGACAACAATCTACAGTTTGACAAACAATGCATGAACCTACCTATACTCATAACCCAACAACACACCGCTCAAGAAAGAACACCCATACCAAATGACTCGCAAACAAAAATAAAACAATCCAAATCGGCCGATAACCAAACTTTTTGTAACATAAGCCTCTAAAAGTAATCAAACCTCATTCTTCTTATCATTAATTATATACCCGCACACTCATGCTCGGCAACATAAGCTAAATAGATAACAATCGGCATACAAAAACATATAATCAGGACTTAAAAAAGGAAGCAACTTTACACAAAATCTGTTTCACAAGATCAAGAAAAACCCTAAGTCGGAAATTAATAAATAAATAAATTTGCTACGTCGCTTATTATATAGATCAACAAAAGCAGATTCAGATCAATCTCAGATCCGATCCAAAGGAACGAGATCAGATGGAGCTTTGGCTTACTCTTGCCAAGCGACGAGTAGAAACACAGACGCGAACAGAAGCCTCCCAGTGAACGTCGTAAACCCCATCGATGCTCGCAGAAAGAGGATTAATTTCGCGAATTGAATTCGAAAGAATCTTCTCCTCCGGTTGTTGTGGAATCGAAGACGCTGGAGAAGTCCCAATTTGACCATTTACATGCAGCTATACACGTCACATTATCCAATAGGAAATCGCCACGTGGCGTACCATTCCATAATTCTAGTAATATTTGAAACTCATGTATTGGGAATTTATGCAAACTTATGGCATGTTTTTGTAATTTCTTTCTCAAAACTCAAAATTGCAAAACACTGCATTCACTCCACACTTCACTTCGCCGCTGTATGAAGCATCCTGTCGACTGCTTGAAGCTGGAACGCATTCGGAGATGGTCAGTGATTCTGCAATTCGTCGTGTTAAATTGCCCTTTTTAATTTTAGCATTTTTTATTTGCGAAAATTGTATGCTTTTGATGCTTTAGGATTATTTGAAATCGGCGATTCCGTCACAGCTGGCGTCGGAACGAGGATCTAAAATCGTTGTCATTAACCCTGGTTAGCATTCTTATTAAATTGTTCGGATTCTCTTGATTTCAGTTAGGGTTTTACTTAGTTCGATTGTAGGAAGAAAGAAAAAGAAAATGATTGTGTTTTTTGGTGTTTAGGTTCTGCGAATGTTCGAATAGGGCTTGCTCAGCAGGAAGTACCATTGAACATTCCTCATTGCATAGCAAGACATGTTAGGGGAAGCGGTCAGGGGCCGAAGCAATATGTGCAAGACCAGGTTCTATTTGGTGTCTTATATGTAAATGTGGTGTTCGAACTTTTGTGCCATTTCTATGCCTTCAATTATAGTTTATATTTCCTCTTCAGATGCTTAATTCCCAAATAACTACTGCTCAACATATGGAGCGTGAGAAGGCATATGACACTGTAATTGATTCCTTTTTCTATATAAATTTATTTCTCGTGTCTTTACTTTTACAGTTTCTGAATTGCATAACTGAATAGGTGATGATTTGGTTTCTTGTGTTATTTCAGATTGCATCATTATTAGGGATCCCTTTTCTGGATGAAGAGGTTGCACAGAGTTCTTTCTCTCGCAAGGTGTGAAAATTACAAAACAATCTATCTCTTTTAGCATGTTCCTTTATTGTTTTTTTAAGTGTTGTCGCGGTGACCTTGCCCTCAAAAATAACAGTAAAGGTTCGGTTGTGCATTGTGCAGATGGCACGGCTAGATGGTTATAATCCACAAACTAACATGAAGGATGATGCCTTTGATTGGACTGATGTTTACGAGAAAGGGATCCCTCCTACAGCATCAGGTATCACTACTATGTTTTTGTTGCCTGAAGTTGTTGATGATGTTAGAATTATCACCTTTCTCAATGGTGTTCTTTTTGAGGGGATATTTTCTCATAACAAACATGGTTTCTCTGATTGCTGGAGACTTGAGAACTAGAAATCATCCTTTATCAGTGACATGTGTTCCTTTGTGTGAATTGTTCTTCGTCTTGGTTGGGTATCTGGAAGAGTGCACTTTGTGCCAAAGCTATAGTTTTAGATATAAACAGTGCTCAATATAAGCTGATATGTATTCTCTATGCATAAAAGGGAAGAGAGGGGGAAATTAAGAGTATATTTTGCATTTCAGATGTGATAATGCAACTGTCGCAGATACAGGTGGCTTTGTAGAGCTCCTTAGTATATGCACTAAGTCAATTATGCAACTGACATTTCCTGGCATGTGCAGAAAATTTAGCTGACAATGCTACAACTAGTGACCCCGCGAAACGGCAAGAGATGAGCGAATTCAAAGAACCTGGTGTGGGAGCACCGAAGTACCGAGAGTTCATTTGTGGGGATGAAGCCCTACGTATATCTCCAGTTGAATCCTACTGCATTAGGCGGCCAATCCGTAGGGGGCACCTCAATGTTTCTCTACACTATCCCGTGCAGCAGGTATAAGAAAAGTATACCTTAAGTCAACAGTGATTATAAAGAATCCAACTATCAAGCAGATGTACATAAACGTGGGAAAATGTTATTAGTTTGCAGATATACTTTGAAACTTGTCTCGTGTCTAAGTCATGAAATTGCAAGTTTACTATAATTATCTGCAAATTGTTGAGTATGCATGTTATATAAATGAAGAAATCTAGACCATGTTATCATTTCAGTGTAAGTTGTTTGAGAGTTGAAATCTTAATTTTTTTATATGTTAGGTAATTGATGACCTGTATGCCATCTGGGACTGGATTTTGGTAGATAAATTGCAGATACCTCGAGCCGAAAGGACTTTATATTCTGCTGTTGTTGTTTTGCCTGAAACTTTTGACAATAGAGGTACTTCTCGTCTCATTTAAATATTATGAACTCTTCTCAGGTGCGTAATAGTTATGAAACAAAGAATTGAATTACTTGTGAGATTGTAATAAAACGATATAATGATTCAAATATTTAAGTTCGATGGTCATCCTGAGAGAACATTGAGTGTTTTTGTTGCTAGAAAATTCCTCTTGCTTCAAATTGTGAACTCAGGTTAATATAGCATACCAACCAGTTCACAAGGGCAAAGGAAATCTCTATCTGTTTGAACACATCCATTTTTTTTTGTTGTTATGGGTCTTTAGTGTATCTTGTGCCATCTTTAATGCCTTCAGCGCTAGATTCCTCCTGTGCTCGCCGTGCTTGTTTTTAATCGAAATCCTGCTGACAAATTTAGTTGATTGTTTCTGTTCCTGCAGAAATTAAAGAAATTTTGTCTATTGTATTACGAGACTTGCAATTCGGCTCTGCAGTGGTCCATCAGGTGAGTGGATTTTGTCCCATGCCATTTGATTTCATTTCTCCACACAAACCATCTTCCACCTCGATGTTTGGTCTCAAGAGGAAACTGGACAGACAATTTGTATTGCACAAGGGAAAAATAGTCCGGCTTTTGCATTGAAGTTTATGTAAACTTATGTGTCTTGTTGCAATCTGATCCAACCAAATTGTATCTGATGTATGAGAGTCCGGTAACTCATTGATCCAGGAAGCTCTTGCAGCAGTTTTTGGAAATGGACTAACCACTGCATGCATCGTGAATATTGGTGCTCAAATAACGACGGTTACGTGTATTGAGGTATACTTGATGTGTCAGTTGCATCATGAACATTCTCACTTCTCAGTACACGAGGCTTCTTCTCAGCGACAAGCCGACAACTTTAACTGGGTTGCGTGATGGTTTCAGGATGGAGTATCTTTGCCCACAACGACTAAGACACTAGGCTTCGGTGGGGAGGTGTGAAACTCTTTTCTCAAATTGTGTATCCCAGTTGTATAGTATTTTATGGTTGATACTCTTTTTTACTTGTTCTTTTTGCGCTTCCTTGACGTCAAACTGTACTCCTCCCTTTAGGACATTTCAAGGTGCCTTCTTTGGACTCAAAGACATCATCAGACCTGGCCTGCAATTCGTACTGACTGTACTGGGAAACCAATAGATATGTTAATGCTCAACAGGCTAAAAGAGTCATGCTGCCAAATCAAAGTGAGATTCATATTCATATCATTCTTTTTTACCCCTGTACCCAAAAGTTTACAGTCTCTGATATGTGATATTATGCATACATAGGAGAATGAGGTAGAAGCACTTGCGATAGTTCACTCATATGAAGATGGAACACCCGCCCGATCTCACAAAACAAGGCTAACTGCGCTGAATGTACGTTATTTGCATTTTTTCTCTCTTTATTTTTGTACTCATTTCGTGCTAAAAAAATTGATCGATCATATAGAGAAAACATTAAGGAGCAGACCCTGCTAAAGGGTTTGCTGTGCCAATGTGTCACTGATATCCTTTATGTAATGTAGAGAAATTAATTAACATGACGAAGCTAATGTCATGCTGATGTTTCCAGTGCAACAATACTCATGAGTCTTGACTCTTGAGTAAACTGTATTGGACAGAGTCAAATTGTTATATTATAGTTGATGTTAATGTCAACTTCATTTAAATGACGAACAGAATGTCATGATATCATTGCTCCTCGTAACCATTTTGATAACATTGTGCATCAGGTTCCTCCGATGGGTTTGTTCTACCCAATGCTTTTGGTCCCTGAAGTTTATCCCCCACCGCCCCGTACTTGGTAATTAAATTTGTTAAATGTTTAGGTCTGTGATTCTACTCTTTTCTCTATTTATGAAGTAACCATACCAGGTTCCATGATTTCGATGATATGCTGGATGATCCATGGAACATGGAATTTCAAAGAAGAGACATGTCGGACAGTTTGTTTGCAAGCTTCGGTGGTGGATTACCAATGTGGGACAGCTACCCTCTACCTGCAACAAAGCCGAAAAAAGAAGAGAAGATGGGACTTGCAGATGCTATTGCAATAAGCATTCTTTCTACAGGTTGATAGATTTGCATTATATCCTTGTTTGCTTTATTTGATATAATCAAACAGAACCTCCTGACTGTTGGATTTTTTATTTACAGGGCGTATTGATTTGAAAAGGAAACTGTTTTGTTGCATCCAGTTGGTAAGATAAGTCAGCAACACTGTCAGTTTCCCTTTGTTCAACAACCATGTTGACTGAAAAGAAAAAAATGATTTAGGTTGGCGGAGTGGCTTTGACAAATGGCCTGATTTCTGCAATAGAGGGGAGGTATAATACTTGAACATACTTTTCTTGATAGAATTTTAGTTTAAAAAAGGAAAATAAGTAAAAAGTGAAGTGCAAGTGACGCATCGACTGAGAGCAGAGCTACTTGCGTCTATGAATGCAAATTATGCAACAATCCAAAAGCTTTCCCGTTGTTCTGACCAATTATGGTTATGTGCAGTGTGCTACATGCAATTCCTCCTACAGAAGCGATAGACACCGTTGAGGTTAGTGCTTGTGCAAATAATTTGCTGTTTGACTTGCTTGGCGCAAGTTTTCTTTACAAAAACAGTGCAGCTTGCAAGTTTGATTGTATGATGATGATGATACAATGTGAGTCGATTAGTATGATAATGGTTTTTATCACATTGGTGAAATAGGTTTTGCCATCAAGGACATACCAGCCATATGTGGCATGGAAAGGAGGCGCGGTATGTATGTCTATATTTAACATCATAATCTGTTTTCTCCCTAAGTATGCATTGCTGCCTGCTGCAAAGATTTGTTGTATGTTTTTCCTATAAACATCTGACACTTATCTTAGTTTGCACATTGCCTCAGCAGAAGCAGATTTTCATTGATACCCAGTCTATTTATGAGAGTTTATTGAGTTTTTGTAGCTCACTCTCTGAAACAAGTAACACAAATTGCCCGCTGCAGGTTCTTGCTATTCTTGACATTGGTCGTGAAACTTGGGTACAAAGGGAAGACTGGCTTGAGAATGGTATTCACGTTGGAACATGCCGAAAGTACAGGGACTCATATTACCTACAAGCTCAGGCAATGTGCTACATGAACTCATAGTATATATCCCACAATGGTTGCTGAAGCAAGTAACAGCTGCTAGTCCCAATACAGAACCGTAGTTTCGTCGTGCATCACGACTCAAAAAGGTCCGTTGGCTAATATGCCACTCTCATCCTAGTTAGTGAGTGTTGCATGGATATCAAGACACTCTAAGAAATTGTCACCAACTGTAATATATCAGGAATCCGTAACTTATTTATTTAAGTTTTTAAGATACTATTAGATAAATGTTTGAAACAAGTCTTCTGACAACGAGCGATACCTCAGGGATTCGACATCTTACGCAAACACCACACTTCCTGAGAAGAAGAAAGAACATACTCCTCATCTAGGTAGGACTAATGAAGAACTCTTTCACATAATGTGAGGAGAATTATGCTATTACAAGGAATTTAACTTGTGACCTCTTGGATTCATGTTCAATGTGCCAATTGCTGGACTATTACCCGTTTCACAAATGTCTCCACATATTAAAATAATAAATGTATGTATAAAACTTTAGTATACATGCATCAATTGTAGTTATTAAAAATACAAGAAATTAATAGTTTTAACCAGCGATATTTAATAAAATAGTTATTTTAAGTAAACGATCAATAAAATGAATCATACTTGTGAGCACCATGAAGTTGAGCGCAAGGAAGTGATAACTATTATCTCTATTTTGGAGTGCTCTGAATTGAAGAAGGCACCCAGAACTCAGAACCAGATCTGGTGCAGCCACACAAGTAGCTGCACCGTTACTTCTTTCATCTTTTCGGCACCCTTTGACTCAGAATCTGATTTTGACGTAAGTTAGAGAATTTACATCTCAGATTCTAAACCGAAGGGTTTCGTAAACAGGTGCGAGGTTATGGTTCAGTTTAAAAAAACACTGAACAAAACAGATTTGATCTTTGCTGCTTAGGGGGCTTGTTGTGAACACATTATTTGTTCGTTGAAAACGTTTTATATATCGCTGGAAAGCTGATTCAAAGAGCTACAATTCTTTAAATTACGATAAAGTCAGATTCGGACCCGAAGGATGCCGAAAATGGGTGCGAAGTTACGGTGCTGCGAGTGGCAGCGCAGCACCAGATCAGAATCCCCAGAACTCCGCTAACTCTCCTGATGCAAACCAGTAATCTCAAGTAATCTCATTCAAACTTTTTTATTATAACCATGTATGTCCCTTGCATTTTTGTGGCAAAAAGGGGGAGAATGTTGGGGGTTCAAGTTTTAGGTTGTGATGATCTGGCTCGATTTCTGTATGCTAACACATAGTGTTAGCTTATTATGTGTTTTGCCAAAAAAATTGCCAAGGGGGAGATTGTGAGCACCATGGAGCTTAGTGTTTATGTGTGGCAATATTTTGACCAAGTTGATTATGAATGCTTGACAGAGATGGGTGTGTCAACTCAGACTCATCACAGAGTTGTATCTTGCCTGAGACAGCAGGCTGAGTCAAGCAAGGCGTATACTCAACGTGCGCCACATCATCGACCAACGTGGAGTACGAATCTTTTTATAAAGATTCGAATATTATATATTGAGAATATTATTTAAGCAATCAGGAATATTACTAAGCAATCAATAATGTTGCTAAATCATTATCTAAAGCAATATTTAGAAAGTGATATAGCAATCTGCATCAGCCAGACGTATCGTGTATCTTTATTTATAATTTGATTATGTATATTGACGATTTGGAGCGTATCGAAGATTTAAATTAAATCAGAATAATTTGATTATGTATATTGCCAATATCATTACAGCGAAGATTATCAAGATGGAATTTAAAATCAAGTTACGGAAAGTAAATCGGATGCTTGGGGAATAAGCAACCGGACGACTATAAATATGAATGCAATTTCATCTTCATTGGGGTCAAAAATACAAAAGAAAACCTCATATCATCGACGACGAAAGATCCATAATTTCGGTCGTTCTATTCTTAACGTCAACATGATGATTGATGGAGCGTATTTATACGGTCCATCAAACCGTTTATTCCCGTTATTTAATTTCATTTATGCGATAATATATTGCGCTTTGGTATAGTTTTGTGTCGCAGGTGTATTAAGACCACATTGGTGCTAAACATGGTAAATGGAGCTTGTTATGAAGTGCTCGGAATGATTAGGAGGCCAATAGAGCGAGAAGAAGGTGTTGACCGAATTAAGCAAAACAACTCAGATTACCACGCGTCAGGCTTTTAATTTCAGTACGCGGATATGTGCATAAATTCTGGAAATTCTCTGAAGGTCAACGTATGATAATTATCTAAAGGTCTGCGTGCTATATCGGGTGATGTCAGCATGACATCACCTATGGAATTTTCAAATAGAGACGGGCTTGCTTGCTTCTAAAAATCAGGTTTTGTCATTATAAATAGAGATGCAAGCAAAACCCTAAAGGGGACGAACTCATACACATCAGAAGAAGATTCCGAAAGAGCCAGAGCGAGCAAGACGACTGACAACAGGCGGCTTTGAGCTCAATTCTTTACGCATTCTTCTTTATATTTTAGTATTGTAATCAACTAATTTCATCAACTCAATTTTTATTATTTCAATACAATGACTTTCAGTACCTAAATTCCTGTTTAGTTTGGGGAGTTGTGATTGCGACAATATAGTATGAGACTTGCGCTTAATTTATTTGCATGTTGAATTATTCATATTCTCGTGCTTTATCGCATGCTTTAATTATCTGTTTAGCGTAGCTTGGCAGTGAAACTTAATAGATATTATTGCATGATATTAGAATAATTTATCGTGGTAACGAAGCTTGGCGGTGGATGTATTGTGATAGGTTAGGATAATAACTGTTATATCTGCTTGATAACTAGCGGTTAATAGTGGATTGAACTCTAAAAATTATGTAAGCCTTAGGCGAGATTATCTGATTAAAACAAGTAGCGTATTACTTTGGCGAGTGTACGTAGGTTATATCCTTGG